>PVHY01027879.1:0-15793 GCA_004024945.1 Uropsilus gracilis | reverse complement strand
TTCCCTGGCACAGGTCTCCAGCGTCCACGTGCTGAATCCCTCGCATGGAAAATGAGGTCTGTGGCTGAGCACCGGGCTTGGGCTGTCTCCAGTGTCTAGGGGAGCCCTACTCCTGGAGCAACTGGGTTCAGATGCATGTTGGGAACAGATGAACCCAAGTGACTCCATTTTGTTTACAACCTCCATGTTAGGCCGAGTGACCAGGGATGGGGGGGCATCCTCAAGGGGATGAACAACCATGCAGGGAGGAACAATGGTGTATGAGACTAAAAATAAATAAAAAAGCTTAATAAAAAACGTAAATAAGACAGGCATGGTGACGTGCACCTGTAATCCAAGTGCTGGGAGGCAAGAGGCCCAGGATTGCTTGAACTCACGGGTTTGAGACTATCCCAGGCAACATAGTGAGACCTGGTCTTGAAAAAGCAGCCGGGTGTGGTGCCAGGCACCTGTAATCCCAGCTACCTGGGAGGCTGAGGCTGGAGATCACTTGAGTCTGCGGGATCAGGACTACCCCGGGCAACAAAGTGAGATCTGGTCTCAAAAAATAAAATAAAATACCCTACTAGGGTATTTCCCCAGGCGCTGTGTGCGGGCTTCTGCTGGGTGGTTGGGTTACAGGCTCTCTCTT
This sequence comes from Uropsilus gracilis, assembly GCA_004024945.1. Lineage (NCBI taxonomy): Eukaryota > Metazoa > Chordata > Mammalia > Eulipotyphla > Talpidae > Uropsilus > Uropsilus gracilis. The sequence goes on along the minus strand of PVHY01027879.1, from coordinate 15,162 downwards.
CCCACATTGTTGTGGGTCAGCTGCGACAAGATCAAACAGTTCCTGAGGGGGAGGGTAAGGATTGAGATTGGAGCCAAAAAACTCAGGCAGAAGTTCTCTTTCTGGACTGTGGCCTCAAGGTTATTTAGAACCAAACTTTTATAGAAAACATGAAGCATCAGTAACAAAGAACGTTTTGATTCAGGGTCACATGGTTATAGGCATATCTTTACCAGCAAGTACTGTCTAAGCTTCTCAAATGTGACCAAAATGTAACCTGAAGGAGGGATCTTTCAAAGATTTCTCTGCAGACAGCCATGGACACTTTTGCTTTTCCCTCCGCATCCTTTAGGCAAACATTCAGTAGCCTATCAGAGCAGACCAGAAATGAAGTAATGAGAACACGGCTCTCCATACCACCAGAAGGCCTGTGTCTCTGTCGGCACCAGCACGGCCCAGGTTGAAGCAATGGATGCACAGAAGCTTCTGCAATGGAAGAAGCCATTTGCACAGAAGTCATGGAGGGGTGGTCTGTGAGAAATGCCAGGTGGGCACATGGGAGGGCCTGAGCCAAGGGTATAGGGGCCGTCAACCCAGCCTCCGGTGTCGTCAATGCCAGAAACAAATCCTTGAATTCAGAAAGGGATCCCCCTGGAACCTTGTGGCATGATGAGCCCCATCATTTGTTTATTAACTTTTATTTTCAGGCTTTAAAAATGTTCCTATTGAGCCGGGCATGGTGGTGCGTGCCTGTAATACAAGTGCTGGGAGGCAAGAGGCCTGAGATTGTTTGAGTTTGTAGGTTCAAGACTACCCTGGGCAACATAGTGAGACCTGGTCTCAAAAAAGCAACCAGGTGCGGTGGCAGGCACCTATAATCCCAGTTACCTGGGAGGCTGGGGATTGCTTGAGTCCACGGGATCTGGACTACCCCAGGCAACATAGCGAGACCTAGTCTCAAAAAAAAAAAAATGATCCTATTGTCCACCCTCTGGACACAGGCATGTGGCCATCAGGCCACCCCGCTGCAAGCTGGCAGCACCCCAGACAGGGTGTAGAAACCCCCTCTTGACACTTGCCTTCGGATTGAAGAAGAGCAGAATTGAAGCATTGCATAGATAAAGTTAACTCTTAACCTTGTGCGCCATTTCAGATAATGCTAAGGCCACAGTGGCTCCTGATGGTTCATGGACAGATGCCTGATGGCTCACGGAAAGAAGCCTGATGACTCATGGACACCTGACAGCTCACAGACACCTGACGGTTCACGGACATCTGATACCTCACAGACACCTCGAGGACACCTGATGGCCCACGGATGCCTGACGGCTCACGATGGACGCCTGACAGCTCGTAGATGCCTGACAGTTTGCGGATACCTGACGGCTCCCGGACACCTGATGGCCTGCCCACACTGGGGACAGTGCCCGTGACAGAGTGTGAGTGGGTGTAGAGGGGGTGCTGTGTGGGTGTGTGATGTCTGTGTAAGGCATGGTCTGTGGGAAGGGTGTGTGTGCTGTGTCTGGTATATAGGTTATGTGTATATGTGTCTGGTACATGGGTGGAGGTGGGGGCTGCGGGGGACAGTGTATATGTGTATGTGCGTGTACGTGTGTGGTGCACATGTAGGCGGTGGCTGTTGGTTGGTATTGTAACCCAATCTCTAGCCTCACCCTTTCCCCAGAATCACAGAGAACTTCCTGGAGGGAAGGTGCTGTGTAGGGTGAGTGGGTCAGGCTTTTTCCTGCTTTAGCCAACATACCTAGCACCTGGGGGGATGCGTCTTCCCCATGACCGTGTGGCCCAGTGGGTGTGTGCATGTGTGAGTGTGCGCACATGGGCCTGGAGAGCAGAGAGACGGGGGTGCAGAGAGAGAACCCAGAGACTGTGATGATTCCTGGGGGACTGGAGGGGCCTCTCCTGCCTCTTGACTCCCCTGGCCCATCCCTGCCTTGCCTGGTGTGTCTGTGTATCTGCTAGAACCAATCAAACACGGCGCAGATTGGGGAGCCTGATGCCTATGCACTAGAGTTGTTGCCGCGAACAGGATGCTTGTTACTATGGAGGATGTGACCAGCCTTTCCCCCTCCCCCCCGCACCTCGGGGAGTGACAATGGCTTTGGGTCCAACATGCAGAAAGGCTGACCCAAAAGGAGCTCAGAGAACTGCCCTCTGGGAACAAAGCAACAAGAGAGAGAGAGAGAGAGAGAGAGAGAGAGAGAGAGAGAGAGAGACACCCAACAGCTGTAAAGATTAGATAGGCTCCAGCTCTGGCCTGAGAGACAGAAAACCCCAGCTGAACATCTTTCAGCCTACCAGAGTCTGCAGTTTACACACGAAAACTGCAATGAATGGAGAAATGGATAGAGGGGTGCATGGGTGGACAGGCAGGCAATAAAACCAAGTCATCGGACAGAACCAGGGTCCTTGCTGTAAAGTTCTTCCCTCTTCCTGCTTTCAAAATGTTGATAATAAAATGTTGGGGGACAGGTGATTAAGATATTAAGGTTTTTCTTCTGATTTTGGTTTTGCCAATATTTTGAGCTCTAGACCCAGAAGAAGGCCTGATGGTTTGCGGACCCCTGTCAGCGCTGGGGATGCTGTCGGTGACAGGGTGTGAGTGGGGTGTGGAGAGGGTGTTGTGGAGGGGTTCGTGCGTGTTCGCTCCCATGGAGCCCTGTTCTAACCACTGTTCTTTTTACTACACACCCCTTCCACCTTCACTCACTTCTTTGGGGCATATTCTCAAGGATACACTCAACCCAGGAAGAAAGAAACAGAAGAATTAACAAGCGTGAGAGCAAGGGAGGCTCTCACAGTGAAGCATCTTTTTCTGGCACTTGCTAGCGATCTTCTCCCCTTACTTGTGTGCGTGTCAGGCTGTTTGACCGGCTACATCAACAAGCTGTGCCACTGGTCCCACAGAGTTGCCCCGATGGGTGCCGGGAATGTGGGCTGCAGTATCGGACCATGTGATTCCAGAAGTCCCTCCCCTTGGGGACGAATGATGACCCCCACCAGAAGCACCAGGCACAGAGCCGTCACGCTCCTTTCATGTGTGATGTGCAAAATGAAGAATTGGTGGTGACAATTAGGGATGCCAACTGGGACCAGTATAGGGTAAATGAGTGATTAGGGCTTTGCTACACTCTTCTGCCATCAGCCTCTATGACTGGCACCTGTGGTCACCGCCCTTCCCATAATTGTACCCATGGGACTCAGTGGATATGTGCATGCGTGAGTGGGTCCACCTGGCCTGGGAGGATACCGATGAAAGGGTGTGTCACCAAGTGGGAAAAACTCAAGTCGCTCTTTCCTTGTTGTCTGGTTTCCCCTGTTCACTATAAAATATCCTTAAATTATCCAATATAAAATATCCAAGGCTGGGCATGGTGGCGCACGCCTTTCATCACAGGCTAGGAAGGGAGGCGGAAACTAGGAATTGCTTGAATCCACAGGTTTGACACCCACCTGGGTCAACATAGTGAGACCTAGTCTCAAAAAATAGCTGGGCATGGTGGCGCACACCTGTAATCCCAGCTACCTGGGAGGCTAAGGCTTGAGTCAGTAGTACAATGTAAGTCTGCGGTTCCTCGGGCAACACAGCGAGACCTAGTCTCAAAAAATAAATAAATAAATAAATAAAATATCCTGCCAAGGGCTCCAGCGTTCTTTTTTAAGCTGCCAGCCCTGATGGTGAACCTGCCAGGACTGGAATGGCTGCAAAACAAATGGAGATTAAATTCAAGATGGCAGGAATGTCAGCAGTATCTGCTGGCACAGCCACAGGTGGAGGCAGAGAGGGAACATGGAATCATGTTCTCCACCACCCAGTGATCGTGAAGACCTTCACTGACTCATGCGTGTCCTTCTTTATAGGAGAGGACCGTGCCTGCTTTGTAGAACTGTGATAAGAGCCAGATGAGATCATGGTTAGACAGAACCAAACATGGACACTTATGCTGTTGACTGGAGCCATTACTGACCCACACTCAACCCAACTTGCAGGGTGGAGGTTTCAGAAAGCATCCAGTTAGGGTAGAAACACAAGGCTGGAGACATGGGAGGTGCCACAGGAGAGGAAAAGGGAGGCATGCCTCAAGACCCACTTGGGGGAGAGCAGGAGAGATAGGAACAAGGCTTGCTATGCAACATTGGAGAACCTCCCAGTGAAACTAACTCTCTCGCAGATAACAACTATAAACTGGACAAAGTACAAAAAGCAATACTTGAGAGCACTGGAAAGTGATCCAAAGCAGACCGATACTGGAAGAAACTGTGGCACAACCCAATTTTTCCAGGATTGTTCCCATTTCAGCAGTGAAAGTTTCAGTGCCAGGAAAAATCTCCATTCTGGGTGAATCCAGATCATTGGTTACCTTCTTCAATCAGCACACAAGAGCAAATGAATAAAACTCCAAAGAAAACATTCAGATTGCTGGTCTGACGAGTGCATGGATGGATTTTGGAGCACACTCCTTTCCTCAAAAGGGAGCATACCCAAAAAGGGAATCCCATTTCTGCGTGTGATTGCACAAATGCCTGGCTGACTTCTCAGTCACCCATGCCAGGTGGAGGTGGAGCAACCCAAATGAAGATAAAAAGACTGACCTGATATTTCAGTGGCTGCCCAAGAGACAGATTGTGCAGTTCAGATCCAAACACGTTAAATACACAACAACAAACCCTTTCCAGAGGTATGTATCAGGATCCAGGGTCTACACAACACAACACTCACAATATACCAAATGGAATAACTCAGCATACAAAAAAGGAAAAAATCAAGATGATATGACACATTCATAAGAGACTCACTTTCAGGTACCCAAACTTAACCGAATTTAATCAAAATTAAAAACTACTTTCTCATTTTTACATGTTGCTGAATTTTATTAGCTAATATCTTGTTGAGGATTCCTGGGTTTATATTCATGAGGGATATAGGTCTCTAATTTTCATTGTTAATGTTTGTTGGAGTTTAATGTTTAGTGTTAGGGCTATGGTGACCTCAAAATTGAGTTAGAAGTGTTCCCTCTATTCTCAGAAAGTGATTATGTCTTAACTATTTGATAGAACTCACCAGTAAAAGGAGCCTATAGTTTTCTTTGTGGGATTTTTGAATTTTTAAATAGAGGCTTCTTAAAATAGAGGGTTATTCAAATTTTCCATTTTATCCTGTGTCCATTTTGATAAGTTGTTTAAGGAGTTTGTCCAGTTTCAGTTAACTGTTGAGTTTGTTGGCATAAAGTTGTTCATAACAGTTCCTATTATTGCTTAATGTTGGTAAGACCTGTCATTATAAATCCCTTTCATTCCTGATATTGGTGATTGGCACTTATTCAAGTTAGTGACAGTATCAGTATTTATTTACTTTTATGGCTGAATTCTATTTTATTGTATGATCTACCACATTTTCTTTTTTTCTTTTTTTTCGAGACTAGGTTGCCTGTGGAACCGCAGACTCATGTTGCCCAGGGTTCCACCAACTCAAGCGATCCCCAGCCTCAGCCTCCCAGGTAGTTGAGATTACAGGCGCGTGCCACCACATCCAGCTATTTTTTTGAGACTAGGTCTCACTATGTTGCCCTGGGCTGGTCTCAAACCCACAAACTCAAGCAATTCCTAGTCTTGGCCTCCCTTCCTAGGCTGGGGTTAAAGGTGCACGCCACTGCACCCAGCCCCATTTTCTTTATCCATTATCAGTTGATGGGGACTTTTTTGTTCTTATGAATAATTATGCTATAAATATCCATGTACATCTGGGAACAACACTGATTTGATTTGTTACTTCATCCCAATAGACCTTTTCACTTACCACTTAGATCCAATTCCTCATCGCTGTGTAAAGAAATAAGGAGACTCTTTTAGCTATTTCCCTGAACTGTAAGCAGATCATAGAGTTTGAGTTGAATTAAGGCTGGAGTGAAATCTTGATACCTAGACACTCAAATAGTCTGTACTTTTGACTCCTGGACTGCTGTGTGTGGTGCAGAAGACATAGATGCAAGATTTGAGGACTTGGCTGAGGACTTCCTGAAGAACTCTTGAACAATCTATAACTTATGCACTCAGGCTACCACCCAAGCTGCTGATCATATGCTAAATCGCCTTTTAGATTAGCTTTGCTCCGTATGCATAAACTTCCATCCCTGGCAATCCTTAGAAAGCACTTGTTACATTCTGGAAGCTATTCCCTTGCAAACCGTTTCCTCCACTGCAATTTGTATCTAACTCCAAGGGACAAAATAGTTGTCATTTATTTTTCGTTCACATTTTTAGCATTTTCCTTACCCAGAACCACTTCTTCTAAAATCAGTAAAGGCGCCTCATGCTAAATGAGATGGAGCAAGTCCTTCATTTTTTATTTCTTTTTAAGAGGGCTTGTGGGTGAAATTATTGTGAAAACTTTCTTTTTTTTTTTGAGACTAGGTCTCGCTATTTTTGCCTGGGGAACCACAGGCTCATGTTGCCCAGGGTACCACGGACTCAAGCAATCCCCAGACTCAGCTTCCCAGGTAGCTGGGATTACAAGCACGTGCCACCATGCCTAGCTATTTTTTGGCGGACTAGGTCTCGCTACGTTGCCCCCAAGCGGGACTCCAACTGTGATCCCTGGCTCCAGCTGTGGCTTCCTAGGCTGCCACCTACAGGCATGCGCCACCATGCCCAGCCTATTGTGAAAACTTTCTTTCTGATAATACAGTAGGTCTTGAATTGACTTCCCAAGTAAAGAAAGGAAGGAGCAGAAAGAGGTTAACTATGTGTGAATTTATAGATGTTTTGCTGTCTGGAGTCCATGCAAATAATATATCACCTCCCTGTAAATATTAACTCTTCTAGGACCTCAGTCTTTAAATACAAATTACCAGGAGCCCCAGGGAATGGCGGAACTTCTGCTCTTAATGATCTTTTTAACATCAGCTCAGGTACTTAGTTTAGGCCCCTGCAGGGAATTCCTGGTATGTGGAGCCCTTAAGATGCAGATTTCTTAGCTGGGTGTAGTGGTACATGCCTATAATCCAAGCTACTGGAAGGCTAATGCTAGGAATCACTTGAGTTCACGGGTTCGAGAAAGCTCTGGGCAACATAGCAAGACTTAGTCTCTATAAAAAAACAAAAAAGATACTGGTTTCCAGTGTTGACTAGTGTGTCAAGGAAAAAGAAAAGGAACCTTCACCAGAAAAAATTAAAATTAAAATACTCCAGCAATGAATACTTTTAGAACAACTCCAGTAATTGCCACAGCCCAGAGACCCCAGATTTAAATGTTGTTTTGGTGCTCGCTTTGGCAGCACGTATACTAAATTGGGATGGTACAGAGAAGATTAGCATGGCCCCTGCGCAAGGATGACATGCAAATTCCTGAAGCTTCCATATTTTTAACCAAAACCACAATGAGCTACCACCTTACGCCAGTAAGAATGGCCCACATCAAAAAAAAAAAAAAAAAAAAAAAAAAAAAAAAAAGGACAACAACAAGTGCTGGCGTGGATGTGGAGAGAAAGGAACACTCTTACACTGCTGGTGGGAATGTAAACTGGTCCAACTACTATGGAAAGCTGTGTGAGGACCCTCAAGCTAATGGAAATGGAACTACCATTTGACCAGCAAACACTCTTCTGGGAATTTACCCAAAGGAGACCTCAATACTTACACAAAGGAACACCTGTATCCGGATGTTTACTGCAGCACTGTTTATAATAGCAAGGACATGGAAACAATCCAGATGTCCCCAAACAGATGAATGGATGAATAAGATGTGGTCTATATACACAATGGAATATTACTCATCAATTAAAAATGACAAACTTGATGAATTTGAGATAACTTGGATGGACCTAGAAGAAATCCTATTAGCAGAAACAAGTCAGAAAGAAAAAGACAGAAACCAATGGTGCAAAAGGTCAGGAAGAAAAATCAAAACAAGCCTACAACAAATCTAAAGTACACAACCGGGGCTGGGGGGTTGAGAGGGAGTGGTCAGAGAGGGGAGGTGGTGGGTGAACCATGGAGAATACAAAAATGTGAAATATATATATATATATAATTTAAATTTTTTAAAAATGTTGTCTTGTTTTTTAATTTCTTGTGTCACTTTATTTTCAAATACATTTTATTTGAAACAACAACAACACCCTTCAAGGGGGTAGAGGGTGATAAGTAGCAGTATTAGGAAATCAGGTCCTACACAGAGACACGACATTCGATCTGGTATTTTGGCAGAACACAAGAAGGGTCACGAATGACACAGTAATACAAGGACAATAGCATAAACCACACAACATGAACTGTACTCAGCTGCACAGACTTGGGGATTGCTGGTCTGGCACCTTTTCGCCAAGCTGGGAGTTATGTCAAAGAAATCTGTCACAGAGAAGGTGCCAAAGCAGTGACTCAGCTGAGTCCCTGGTCACTGACAGGTGGCAGGCAGGACATGTCAGTCATAAAGTAGCCACAGCCCCACTCACAGGAGCCACCCACAGTTTCTTTTGCTAGGAAGAAGAGAGACGTTGAATTCCTGGAGTGAGCGCTGGTAGGTGGGTGGTGGGTGGTGGGAGCTATGAGCGTCGTGGCAGAGGGTCCCAGGTCAAGCAACTGGACATCATGGGTGATCTGATGTCGCTAAAGCTGGTAGTGAGGCCAGGAGCAGTGGCGCATGCCTTTAATCCCAGCCTAGGAAGGGAGGCCGTGACTAGGAATTGCTTGAGTCCGTGGGTTCAAGACCCACCCCGGGCAATATAGCAAGACCTGGTCTCAAAAAATAGTGGGGCGTGGTGGTGCGCGCCTGTCATCCCAGCTACCTGGGAGGCTGAGGCTGAGGATCGCTTGAGTCCGAGGTACCCCGGGCAATGTGAGTCTGCGGTTCCCCGGGCCACACAGCCACACCTAGTCTCAAACAAAAGATTAAAAAATCAAGCTGGTCGCAAGACAACTTGTGCTCTGTGACCGCAGGTGGGCTGCAGCGGATGGACAAGGTCAGCGTCCAGCCACCATGATGAACAGCAGCCAACGGGTCACAACAGCCGGCACAGGAAAAAGCACTCAGCCCCGGCCAGCCTCTGTGTCCCTCGCAGGGCGGCCCTCGCCGCCGTTTCAAAGACCTCCCTCACCCCGTCCTGGGTCCAGGCGGAGCTCTCCACGTAGGCGAAGGCACCGATGGAGTCCGCCATGTCTCTGCCTTCCTCCTGCGTCACCGGCCACGGCTTCCGCCCTGCAGGCTGGTCCCGAAGGTCCTTGTTGTTCCCCACCAGGATCAGGGGCACCTGGGGATGGAGCTGCGCCATCTCCGGGGCCCACTTCTCGGAGATGCTGTGGAAGCTCTGGCGGCTGTTGATGGCGAAGCACAGCAGCACCACGTCCATGTCGTGGTAGCCCAGGGGCCTCAGGCAGTCCGTGTGCTCCTGCCCGCTCGTGTCCCACAGACACAGCTCCACCCGCTGCCCATCCACCTGCACGTCCCTCACGCAGTTGTCAAACACCTTTGGGCTGCGGTTCCCTGGGGAGCGGCCGGTGCTGAAAGCCACGAGCAGGCTGGTCTTGCCGCTATCCTCGTCCCCCACGGCCACCAGCTTCTTCTGGAGCGCCGGCCTGGCGGGCACGCGCCGCCTCTCAGACATCAGGGGACTGAGCTGCAGCGCCATCGAGGACATTCGGGGGAAAGACACCGTGGCCACAAGCCCCCGCCCTGCCGCGGACGCCCACACGGCGTGGCAAGCCGGGCGGCCGGGGCTGTTGTGGAGGAGGTGGCCAGGGCGCTGGCAGGTGGCAGGTGGCGTGTGGAGTGCGGTCGGGGAGGGTGACGGCGGAAGTAGTCTTGCTGGGGTCATAAAAGCAGGACTTTGGACCAAAACTCCTCGTAGAGAATTGTCGGGGCCACGTCAGGGCCCGGAGTGACTTTGCTCTCTGTGGCTTCTCCGCCCCGGGGCCAGGAGCCCGCCCTGGAGCCCGCCCTGGGGACCGCCCCGCTCACCGCCTCAGGGTCCTCCTGGCACGGCTCCAGCCGCTCCTGTCTCCACAGTTTGCGCTTACCTTTCCTCCCTGTCACACCCGCGCTCCGTGGGGGACCGCCTCCAGCCTCTCTTCCTTGCCCGCGCCCGCGTCACCTACCGCTGGGCCCCTGTGGCCCCAGGGGCCTGGAGCTTCTCCTGGGGAGACCAGCCCCATCAAGCACCAGCGGTCCTGCGCGCTCCTTCCGCCCCCTGACGGGTCCAGGTCCTGCGGGCAGAGTCCTCCTGGCCGCTGGGCCACAGGGCAGCCTCACGCGGAAGCAGGATAGCTCAAGACGGGAGCTGCCCTTTCCTAGTCAGAGCCACGGCGGCCGCCATGCTCTGCGTGGCTTCCTGCCGCCTCGGGCCTGGTCTCCCAGGCCGCGCGCTCCAGCGACCCTCCTGGGAAGGGACACGCCACCTGCGTGGGCCAAGGAGGGAGAACCGCTTGCTTGGACTTAGCAAGGGAGATGAAAACCGGAGCCCGGCTGCCCCTCAGACTTATCCTGGCTGCGCTCAGCCAGGTGCCATGCCCTGTTCAGCAGAGCCGGGCCTTCGAGGCACGGAGGCTGGGGAAGGGACCCCCCAAACACTGACCCCTCCAAGACCATAGCCAGCTCAGACCCACTCCCGGCAGCTGCAGCCACTCCCCGCTGGGGGCCGTGCGTCCCTGCGACTCACCTGGCCTGGCCCCGGCCCTGCTCTGGCATATGTGCCCGATTGTCCATTTCGTAAAACTCGAGGCTGCTGCAAATGGGCCGGCCCTGGCCGAGCCCCAAGGAAGCCGCCCCCCACCCCCGCGGGACCTGAGTGCACCCCAGGTTTCCGTGGGAGGACAAGCGGCGGGTTGTGAGGCTTTAGGCTTCAGTCCCTGCAAACGCAGCCCCGGGCAGGAGCCCAGGGAATGAGGTCTCTGGACTGTCTGCGTCCCGATGTCCCGACGAAGTGGTCACCAGGGTCAGCAGCAGCGGTTACAATGCCCAAGGGTTTGTCCAAGGCAGGGGGGTGGTCGCTGACCTGCCTCAGGGCTCTGACCACTTCACACCCCCAAGGGCTTGTTCGGGGCGTGGCTTCTTCTGAGCCTGCTCAGGGCTTCCCGCCCCCACCCCAGGCCCTTCCCCCAGGATGTGCGGGCTCCAGCCTTTGCAGCCTGCAGCGAGCAGGAGCAGGACAGGGCGGGCTGTCAGCAGCTGCTTGGAGGCTCTGTGGACCGGCAACGCCCGACCAGAAGCTCATGGACCACGATGCGCTCACCACGGGGCTGGGGGGCCCGGCTGGCCGGAGGGGGCCTGCCGAGCCCTGCAGAGGCTGCACGGTGTGGGGGGCCCCACTGGAGGGAGCATGGCAGCCTCCAGCTCTTCCAGCTCCCGCCAGCAGCCTGGAGCCCCGACTGCAGCTTCCCTTGGCAGGCTCCATGGCCCACGTGTGATGACATGTTGCTGGGGGGGGTCACTGCGGAGCGTGAACACGGGCCTGTGAGGGTCCCAGAGGGAGGGGGAGGGGGCACCCGCCTGTGCCCCAGAGGGAGGGGGAGGGGCACGCGCCTGTGTCGTCCATGTGGCTGCCCAGCCTAAGGAAGAGATCAAAGGGGCTGCTCGGAGCGGGGCTCACGGCGTGTCCCTCTGAGCTGGGCTGCGGCCTCCCCGCTGCCCGCCTGGGTCCTGTCACCTACTCTAGGTCCCGTCACCTGTGGCTGCATGAAAGGCGCGTCAGAGACCCCGAAGGCGCCGAGCCTCTCTTGCCGCCGCACAAAGCAGCAGCCTGCCTGGCCCTGCCGGGGCTGGGTGCGCACAGGCTGCAGCCAGATGCCACCGCTCCCACGCGGGCGGCCCCGGGTGGGTTTGGAGATGCCCAGGAGCGTTTCTCCCTTGCTCTTGAGTATTGCAGGCTGGCGCAGTCCCGGCTGTGTCTTGCGGGCGTGGCAGACGCGCTGTGCGACGGGAAGGCCCAGAGCTCGGTGCTGTGGTGCACGCAGAGCGGGAAGCCATCGTCCCAGGGGTCCGGCTCACGCCTGCTCGCCCAGAGATGCAACTCAAGGATCAGGAGCGGGAAGACACAGCAGCTCCCGATAGGAGGCCATGCTTAGGCTATTGGCTGCCAGCGAGGGGCTGGGGCTGGGGCTCAGGATGGGCATTTCTGCAGCCTGTAGTGGTCTCCGCGCAGACAGGGCTTTGGACCAAGAACTTCCTGTTCAAAACGCCTGCGGGAAGCGGCGGGGAGGCTGGGAAGAGCTGGGGAGAGAGAGCTGGTTTGTCCATCCAGCGCTGGCAAATCCCTGTATCAGCTGCTGGCAAAGTGTCTGGCCCGTTCATAGAAGGGATTCAGACACCTCTGGTCATCGTTCCCATGTGTTACCTCCAGGTAGGGCCACACAGAGTTGAAATCGGGTCAAAAAGGGCAGAAGATGCCAACCAACAAGCCACAGGCTCGCATCACCTGTGCGTGGCAGATGCCAGTCAAATGCAGCTCAACAGCCAGGTTTATTGACAAGGGAATATTAAGAGGGAAAACGACAAGTCCACACAGCCACAAGTGACCAGTTATCTGACCCCAGTCACCATGCTCAGTCCCAAAGTTCCCAAAGATGCATGACCACGATGGTACCCTTGCCCCTCCCAGCCTGAGGCAGGCTCTGCAAAGCCCAGTCTTTCTCCAGCATCTTCTCTTCACTTCTTCTCTCTCCAGAGTTCCGAGCTGCTTCGCTTCTCCAAGGCTCTTCAAACTTCTTCCACAATGGCTGATGCGCAGATCAGCTTTCCCCATCCCTGGCCATCTCCAGGCACCAGCTCACTATGCCGCCTTGCTGCGGTGCCACACTCTCCACACCGGCCAGTCTTCTGCCGGTCACCATGGCTCCTTGCCACCTCCAGCTCACTCTTCAGGGGCTTCTGCCCAGCCTGGTCACTCGAGCTACTCTTTACCCGCCTGCCATTCTTGTTTCTCCTCTCCGCAAAAGTCTGTTTGTCCCTCTAGTCTCTGCTCCTTTCCTTTTTTCTCTTTGTTTTTCTTTAAAAGCCAAAGGCTCCAGTTTCCCTCCAGGTGATACATTTTCTCCTCCAGGATCCACACCTGGGATTTGCAACAAAATAAAAGTCCCTCTACCCTGTTTGGGCCTCTTTACCTCTGTGTTTTTCAGACACAGCTAATGGCAACAATGCCTACATTTCACTACTGCCCATTGGGGTCCTGGCTTCAGACTCTTAGCTAAGAGGAAACTGAGGCACAGAGGCTGGCGAGTCGGTTGCAGAAATGACTTCATGTCTGGTTGGACGTCTCGACCGGCTCCGGCTTCCAGCTTGGGTCCACCCTGCCCAGCGGCCGAGCCACACGGAGAGTCTCAGGGACACCTCAGTGCTGAAGGTGGCCCTGCACATGGGCAGAGACATGTCCCCTCTCCCGTCTTGGCTCTGCGTCTCCCTGGCCTATGTCCCAGGTCCAGAGGCTGCGTCTCTGAGGCCGCATCCCACCAGAATCCGTGAAAATGCCCCCTGCACACTGGAGGACGTGCCCAGCCCTCCAAGCCAGAGGAGGCAGCAGAGCCGTGGGTGGCCTGCTGCTGCTTCAGTCCTCTGGAGAAAGGTGCCCATGTGGGTTCAGCATCTCTGAGGAAAACCAGGGTCTGAGTCATGGAAACAGTTCCATGTCCACACAGAAGCCAGCATCTTGTGTTTATACTCGACAGGGTTTGGTTTTGGGCTTTGTTTGTAAATACAAAAAATTCAGCCAGGTGTGGTGGCATGCACCTGTAATCCAAGTGCTGGGAGGCAAGAAGCCAGGGATTGCTTGAGTTTGCGGTTTCTAGACTACCCCAGGCAACATAGTGAGACCTGATTTCGAAAAAGCAGCCGGGTGCCGTGGTGGGCGCCTGTCATCCCAGCTACCTGGGAGGCTGAGGCCGGGGATTGCTTGAGTCCGCAGGATCACTTGAGTCCGCGGCATCAAGACTAATCTGGGCAACATAGTGAGACCTGGTCTCAAAAAATAAAGAAAAACAATTCTACAGAATTTATTGTCATAAAGGTAATTGAAACAAAAGAAGAAAAATGTTAGAACTATTCTTGCAGGAAACATAAAAAAGCAAACTGTGCTGTCACCTTAACAGTTCCTCAGACCATCACTTGCAGTTGGAGACACGTTGGAGCAACGTTCTTGTCCTTTAGCATGATCCGACCCAGCTATTCTCTTGACTTTGTTTCATTTTTATTTATTATTATTTTTTTGAGACTAGGTCCCTGCTATGTTGCCTGGGGTACCACAGACTCAAGTTGCCTGGGGTACGGCAGACTCAAGCGATCACCAGCCTCAGCCTCCCAGCTAACTGGGATTACAGGCGCCTGCCATGGCACCTGGCTGCTTTTTCGAGACCAGGCTTCGCTATGTTGCCCGGGGCAGTCTCCAACCCGCAAACTCGAGTGATCCCAGGGCTCTCGCCTCCCAGCACTTGGACAACAGGCACACACCACCATGCCCAGCTTATTTTTTTCAAGATTAGATCTCGCTATGTTGCCCAAGATAGTCCCAAACCCATGGACTCAAGCAATCCCCACCCTCAGCCTCCCAGGTAGCTGGGAAGACAGGCATGCACCACCACATCCAGCTTTGACTTTGTCTTAGAATGTAGCTCTATTGTCATCTACTAAGAGGTTCATATGATCATCAAAGCCAGTGACCCAACCCTCTGTCTGCCTCATAAAGTCACGTGCTCATAAAGCCACAGCCTGAGATCCTTCTGCCCTGGCCGCCGTACGCCGTGGTGGAAGCTCACAAAGACCCTCGGCAGGGTTTGCTGCCCTTTCTACAGCATCCCTTTGCTCATCCACAGGAGCGTGTCATCGTGTGGATCTCTGCCAGGGGATGGCGGTGTGAGGCCGCTGTCTGGCCCTTCCTGTTGCTCGGGCATCTTCTCTGAGGCATCCACGGCACCATGCGTCTTCCTCTGTGCTGGCAATGATGTGGGTGAAGAATTGGTGGCTCCCTGGGTCTCTCTCCCCAGCTTCTCTTTGATCCATGCGCAGAGCATGGTTCTCCCCAGGGGCAACGCCTTGAGTTTATCTAAATTAAATCTCATCTCATCTGTCTCACTTCCATGCTAAGCTTGGTGGAACAGCCCATTTCATCATCTTTCCCCTCTCTTCCCTTTCCATGTCTTTCCTTCCTTCCTTCCTTCCTTCCTTCCTTCCTTCCTTCCTTCCTTCCT
>PVHY01027878.1:0-15743 GCA_004024945.1 Uropsilus gracilis | reverse complement strand
AAAAAAAAAAAAAAAAAGGTTACAAAAGCCCGGATAGAAACCAAGAGAAGTGAACTGGGGTCTGGCCCCTGCTACCGACTAGGTATGAGAACTCAGGAGAGTCTTCTTTCCCGGGGACCGCTTCCTGGCCATGAAATGGGGCCATGCTGTCTGCTTCTGGTAACGCTGTGAGCGGCAGCAGGAAGGCCATGCAATGGGGACCGCTTCCTGGCCATGAAATGGGGCCATGCTGTCTGCTTCTGGTAATGCTGTGAGCGGCAGCAGGAAGGCCATGCAAGGAACACAAGAGGCATTCGTATGCTCTCAGGTGACTCCTGGCTACTCTCACAGAAGTGCCCACACAGAATGGCTTCCCCCCAACAGCTGGCTTCTCTTGCCATGAGGAATCCAGGTGGGAAGGCAGCTCTTATTCTGAGACCCAGATATTGTCCACCTTCAAATGTTACCCTCCCCTGGGTTACTGGTTGATCTGCAGGTTGAACTGCAGGAGTTTCTGGGTTGTCAGGCCCCAGGCAAAGAGGAGGAAGAGTGTGGGGACTCAGGCTGGCACCTTAAATCCTAGAACTGGAGGTAGCACACTTCAGTTCTGTTGATGTTCTGTAGGTGGGGACTTAGTCACGTGGCTATACCTGGCTGCCAGGGAGGCTCTGGAAAGAGTGGCCTCGGATCTTGCTGGCTGGCCCTGCGCTCAGCCACGAATGAAGATCTACGTAGAAAGAGGGTTTGGGTGGACAAGTAAGTACTGCACAGGGCTTAGCGATATAGATAACAGACAGACAAAGAGACGATCGTGATAGAGAAACAATACAAGGAGAATATATCTAGTACAGCACATAGGAAATA
Organism: Uropsilus gracilis; assembly: GCA_004024945.1. Taxonomy (NCBI): domain Eukaryota; kingdom Metazoa; phylum Chordata; class Mammalia; order Eulipotyphla; family Talpidae; genus Uropsilus; species Uropsilus gracilis. The sequence continues at coordinate 14,900 of PVHY01027878.1, read as the reverse complement.
TAGTTATGCACAGAATCCATTCGTATAGAGACTCCATCTCCACCGACAGGGCGATCCACGTGGTTATTTTCCCTGCCACACTGCTGCCATCTCCTCCCCAGCCTGTGCGTGTCGCTGTGCTCCTCCCCCAGGGTGAATGCTCTCAGAAGTGCTACTACATCTTCATCGTGGAGACGGTCTGCGTGGCCTGGTTTTCCCTGGAGTTCTGTCTGCGGTTCGTGCAGGCCCGGAACAAATGCCAGTTCTTCCAGGGGCCTCTGAACATCATCGACATCCTGGCCATCTCCCCATACTACGTGTCCCTCGCGGTGTCGGACGAGCCCCAGGAGGACAGCCAGCGGCCGGGCGGGGGCTCCTACCTGGAGAAGGTGGGGCTGGCGCTGCGTGTGCTGCGGGCACTGCGCATCCTCTACGTGATGCGGCTGGCGCGCCACTCTCTGGGGCTGCAGACGCTGGGGCTGACCGTGCGCCGCTGCACGCGTGAGTTCGGCCTGCTCCTCCTCTTCCTCTGCGTGGCGGTCACACTCTTCTCCCCGCTGGTCTATGTGGCCGAGAACGAGTCCGGGCGGGTCCTGGAGTTCACCAGCATCCCTGCCTCTTACTGGTGGGCCGTCATCTCCATGACGACGGTGGGCTACGGTGACATGGTCCCGCGCAGCGTGCCGGGCCAGATGGTGGCCCTCAGCAGCATCCTCAGCGGGATTCTCATCATGGCCTTCCCGGCTACGTCCATCTTCCATACCTTCTCACACTCCTATCTGGAGCTCAAGAGGGAGCAGGAGCAACTCCAGGCGCGCCTCCGCCGCCTGCAGAACGCCACCTCGGTCAGCGAGCATGAACTCCTAAGTGATGCCAACGACCACATCCTGGAGGGGGCCGCCTCGCCGCTCAAATACATGTAACTAGGGACCCTCAGAGGACCGCGGGACTCCAGCCTGCTGCCCGAGACTGACTCAGTGCACCAGGCGGGAGCATTCTAGAAGCTAGACCTGGGTCTGGAGGGTAGAGCTGCTAGGCCCATGTGATTCTTGATGCTTCTGCCACTTTGTCCCTGTCACGTGCCTCGTCCTCTCCCTGCTCACCACCCAGCACGTCAGCGTTGCTGGCTGGGTTCATCTCCCTTACTCTCATTTCCTTCTGAGACGTCTATGACCTCTCCAGCTGGGTTCCAGATGCCCTAAGAGCCAAGCATCCAGAATTCCATTCCTCCTCCAAGGCCTCTTTCCTGGGCCCTGCCTCTGGCAGAAACTGGAAGGTCTGATCCCTGTCTGGAGCGCCCCATCGGTGAGGATCAGGAACTTGTCTTTCTGTTCTCTGCTCTCATTGGCATTTTCTAAACAAAGTTGCCTCCCCCACCCCAGCTCTGGAAGTTCTCAACCAAGAAGGCATGGAACCTTGATACATCCCAGGTTGGGGCCTGGTGCCCACAAACCTGTCCCAATCCTCCTGACACACCTGGACCTGGGTAGGAGTGCCACCTGCTGGCACTTAGACCCTCCCTGGCACATTGGCAGGACATTCTCCAATGACCTGGCCTTGGTCTTGGCTAGAGGCAAACCCTTGCAAGGCTCTGGAATGGTCCTTTAAGAGGACCATTCCTGCTTCCAGTTCCCCAGCAGTGTGGTGGCCTTGGCATTTCACCCTCAGCTAAGCTGCTGTGGGCATAGTGTAGCTTCAGTGGGCATTAGCTCCACTAGCCCCTCCCCACTCCCATGCCAGCAAATAAAGTCCTCAACTTACATTTCAATATATTCCTTGACTTGCCCATCCCCTCACTAACAGATCTGGCTTATCGTCCCCCATGTGAGAGGCAGCTGGAGGACCAAGTCATTGGAGAGAAAAGCAGAAAAGAGAAAATCCTGAGCCAGAAAGGAAAGTGCAATAGCTTCTGAGCAGCTGGCTGGCAGCGGGCATCACAGAGACACAGGAGGGGTTGATGCAAGGTGACACGGGTAGAAAGCGGGTTTGAAATGAGAAGGTGGTCTACGGCCATACCACCCTGAACGCGCCCGATCTCGTCTGAAATGAAAAGGTGGTGGCCATAGGCACAAAGGATTGGGGTGATTTGGGAGATGGAGAGGAGGACATGTTATAGTAGGACATGCTGTGGATCATGATGGGGGGGAAGGGGTGCAGGAAGACCAGCTGAAACAGGAAAAGCTGGGCAGTTCAGACGAGATATGAGAGGCCTGCTGCCAGTTACTAATGGTACATGGTGGCACCAGGTCCTGGTAGCTCTTCTTTTGCTTCCCAGCAGAACATGCCCAGGAGAGGTTTGGACGGCACCTTCGGTGAGTCACAGTGAGTCACGTGCACAGCTCCTCGCCACGGGCTGTGAATGTGCTGGAGCAAGTGTCTTGGTACACATGGGGGGTGCTGAGGCGGGCGGGCAGGGACCTGCAGACCAACAGAGTTCATGTGCAAGCAGGTTGGCGTTTCATGGCCGGGGACAAGTCACCTGCAGCTCCTTCATTCCTCCGGCGTTTAGCAAGTGCACGTGTCTGTCCACCCCTTCCTCTGGTCTCAGCACTGCTGGGGTTCCAGCCCAGGGAGCACTTCAAAGCAGCACCTCCCCAGAGCTCCTGTGGCCTCCTTTGACTCCTCTGGGTGCTTTTCCAGCTGATGGGGGGGTACATGTTGCCATCCCCCCTAGGTGCCCAGCATCAGGCCAGTGCCCCCTAGTCCTTCCCTTGCGGTCATCGAATGAAGTAAGTTCTTTGCATAATGGCATGGTGACCTGTCACACAAGGAGAGCCCGTGTGTGACCTTATACCCGCTCCCTCTCTGTCAGCTGGGACCGGGGGGTCAGGGTGAAGCTGTGGCTAGAGTTGGTTCTCTGGCTGGGAAGCATCCCGGAGCTGCCACGTGGGTGGAGAGGTAAGTGCTCACACCTAACAGCTTTTCAAAGAATGAGCGAATTTCTGGAAAGTCTTTCCCTTCCAGCCAGTGCCAGTTCACCACCCCTTGAATGGAGGCGATAAACTCGCCAGGGGACAAGAGAAGGGTCCCAGGAGCCACATCATCCCCCCATTTTGATTTTGATGTGCTGCACAGTGGCTTCTCTTTTCACAAGCCAGGCTGAACAAAGGGGCGCTGGGGCTATGCAATCGGTCAGGGAGCCCCTCACCAACCTTCCCAGGTTCTATGGTGTCTTACGATGTGCCCAGCGGAAATTCTGTGATAAACGAGAAGTGAAGAATTGGACTTGATGACTGGCATGTGGGGCTTGATTAAACGCTCTATTTTTTTTCTCCCTGAGGGAGGGGAAGTCCGAGCTGTGTCATCTAGCCCTGCAGAGCTGCTTTGCCCGCGCGCCGTCACTGAGCTCGGGGTGACGGGCAGCTCGGTAGGCAGCTTCTTCATCCTTGCTGATGGAGTGACCTCATGCAACTCCCAGGGGGGGCTTATTCCTGGGGCTAGTGACCACGCCTGCTGCCAAAGGGCAGCAAATGGTTATTTCTAATCTTCATGTGGCTTAATAGCCAGGGGTGGCTTTCAATTGTTGGGCGGCATCACTCTAGCCAGAGTAGAGCCCCGGAAGCGACTTGGGGCTGGATGGTTCCTTCTCCTTTAGTGTCCATCCCGTGTAACCCAGGACTAGACAGACGGAGGCTATTGGCCAGGCTGTGCATTCACAAGGGCTTCTTTGTGCCCCTCTCAGGTGTATCTGGGGGTGAAGTGCTCTTCATTAGGAATGTATGGGACCTCTGTTTGGGAGGTGACCCCAGGAAGCACTGGCAGGAGACTGGGGAATCAGAAAGGGGCGAGGAGGATAGCTGGAGAGCTCTGATCAGGTCCCTGGAGGCATTCAAATACTAGAGTGAACCCTGATCACCAATGTAGGCCAGATGGAACATGCCAGGAGGTGAGGCATGTACAAGTCACCTGAACTATCTTTTTGAGGAGGAGGAGGAAGGATGTGTCCCTGAAACTCAGAGCTGGTCCTCTCTCTCCACCTGCAAGGAGGGCCTGCCCTGCCCCCGCCGACCCTGGTGAGCTCAGGAACAGCCTGCCTCACAGATGCTCAGAGCCAAAAGGACCTTTATAGTCACCAAAGCCAACCTGCCCATTTTCAGCTGTGGACCTGGAGGTCCAAGAAGAGACATGAGACGAGTCACACTGTCAGCCATAGTGAAGCCAAGACAGCCAGCCTGGTGCCCTCTGCCCTGTGCCCCATCCTTACACGTTGGTCCAGGGTGCCTCCAGGGACATGGTGTGGGCTAAAAATGAGACAAAACAGAGGTGGCTGCTGTTCCCATGACCCTGTGACACCTCAGTCTCTCTGGAATGACACGTGGAGGAGGAGATGTGACTTTCAGAACTCACCTTTGCTATAAAGGGACAAAGTCAGGGGAACGCTGAGCTCCACCAGCCACAGCTCAGAAGGAATGTGGGCGACCTGAGCTGAAAAAAAGCCAATCTTGCTGCTCCCCAAAGCCTTCAATGTACCTCCAGTGACCAGCTTGGAACAAACTCCCTGGAAGCTCAGCAGTTTCCCCTTTCCTGAGCTTTCAGGGCTCCCCCCTCCCCACTCCAAGAGAAATAATAAATGATAGCAGATGTGATGTTGTGGCTTCTCTGGTATGTGGGGGCTGACCTGGGGTTGTGTGAGGAGGTGGGAGAGTCCGCCAAGTGAGGGGTAACAAAGGTCAGGGGTCACCTACTCCTGGCCTCCAGATCAGAAATTGTGGGGTGAGGACTGAATGGTTATAGGGCAGTCTTTCTTGGTGCGCATCAAGTGCCAGATATTCTAGCATGGCAGAGACTGTAGTAAACAAGACAGATACTGTTGTGGGCCTGATGAAAGGCGAGGGGGTTCAGAAGGTAGACCTCAGATAAGCTGAGAAGGAATGAAACCGGACAAGCTCAGTTCATGATAGATCCCAGGAAGGAAGAAGGCATAGTGCTGGAGTAATCACAGAGATCTGGGGGTGTCCAGTTTGGACAGAATTTTCAGGAGACCCCTCTTGGTTCTCCCAGATCTTGACTTCCCCCAGGAACAGAGCATGGAGCAAGGATTTACTAGCAGTCTGTTTATTTTGGAGATGGTTCCAACAAAGACAAGTTGGGGAAAGAGAAGTGGGACGGGGTGGGATGCAGTTAATACAGGGTAGAGTATTTAGGCCTGCTGCCTCGGGCCAACTGGAGCTTCAGTGTACGTGAGAAAATGCCAAAGGTCAGGCCGGGCACGGTGGCTCGTGCCTGTAAGCTTCAGCCTATGAAGCGGCCGGGGCCAGGGATCGCGGTTCGAGTCCTGCCTGGGGCCCATAGCGAGACCTAGTTTCAAAAAAATAGCTGGGCATGGTGGTGTGCGCCTGTAATCCCAGCTACCTGGGAAGCTGAGGCTGGGGATTGCTTGGGTCTGTGGTACCCTGGACAACGAGAGCCTGCGGGTTCCATGGGCAAAAATAGCGAGACCTAGTCTCAAAAAAAAAAAAAAGAAAGAAAGAAAATGCCAAAGATCTATTGTACAGAAGTTAATTTGACTTTAATACTAGATCTGGCTTCTAGTTTTGAGAACAGACCCATAAATATCAGATAGGAATATTTAATATCAAGGCCGGGCACGGTGGCTCGTGCCTGTAAGCTTCAGCCTATGAAGCGGCCGGGGCTAGGGATCACAGTTCGAGTCCCGCCTGGGGCCCGTAGCGAGACCTAGTTCCAAAAAAAATAGCTGGGTGTGGTGGCGCGCGCCTGTCATCCCAGCTACCTGGGGAAGCTGAGACTGAGGATTGCTTGAGTCTGGTACCCTGGGCAACGAGAGCCTGCGGTTCCACAGGCAAAAAAATTAGCAAGACCTAGTCTCCAAAAAAAAAAAAAAAAAGGAATATTTAATATCAAGTACAGTCTTATTGGCTCTTATATGGAAAATACAGATTACAGATGGATTCAGGTATGGTTTAATCCAGGTGTTCAATCAAAGTCAAAGCAAACAAGGCCGGGCATGGTGGTGCACGCCTATAGGTGGCAGCCTAGGAAGCCACGGCTGAGGCCAGGGATCACGGTTTGAGTCTGCCGGGGGAACATAGCGATACCTAGTCCCCAAAAAATGCTGGGCGTGGTGGCACGTGCCTGTCATCCCAGCTACCTGGGAAGCTGAGGCTGGGGATTGCTTGAGTCTGTGGTACCTCGGGCAACGTGAGCCTGCGGTTCCATGGGCAAAAACAGCAAGACCTAGTCTAAAAAAAAAAAAAAAATAGTCAAAGCAAACAAGTTGAGATTCTATGTATCTTTCCTTGTCCTCCTTAGGTGTGTCACTCCACCCCCAATCAAGCTCCAAGTCTCACACTCTTATTCCAGTCAGCCTCTTATTCCAGAGAGACACCTTTAGTTTCCCAGAATCTCAAGTATGTATAAAACTGAGTCATACTGACTCTTAGTAGGTTGTGGGCATATACCAAACACTGTGGCTACACTAATTTACATGAGTTGGGAACACCCTGGAGTAGAAGGCAGGCCTCAGGTGTACCCAAGGCACATGGCTGGGAATGAGGAAGGGGTGAAGAATTCCAGAGCAAGGCACAATTCCAAAAGAGATGGAACTAGGTCCTGGGCAGCAATAACCTCTGTCAGAACAACCACAGCATCTCTGTTGGTATGTTGGTGACATGTCAGTTCCTGTCCCATCACTTCATACACATCCTGGATCCTCAAAGCCACCTTCTGAGGAAGGTACTATTATACCCATCTGACAGATGAAGAAACTGAGGCACAGGAGAGTTAGGTGAAGTGGTGTTGGTGATGGATTGAGGATTCAAGCCTAGCCTGTTTGGCTCCAGACTCTATGCTCTTAACCTCCAGTACTCATTCTTATTTCCAAAAATTCCTGTATTATATATAAGATAGATATAGATATGCACACACATATGTATCATAATCTATATACATTATATATCCAATGGGCTATCTGGGGTTCTGTCTTTCCCTCCGAAAATGATGCTAAGATTTAATTCACTCTCTAAGAGCTATGATATTTGTTTTTGGAAAGATATCAAATATTTATCAATCAATGAGTAGATAAACAACATGGTTTATGCCTGTGATGGAATATTAGTCATAAAAAGAAAGTATTAATGTAGCTGTATCATGAATAAACCTTGAAATATTAAGCTCACTGAAAGCATCTAGCCCCCCAAATCATATACTATCTGATTTCTTGTATGAAATGTTCAGAATTGGCAAATCTACAGAGACAGAAGTAACTTAGTGGTTACCCAGTCTGAGGGGAAGGGAAATGGGGTGTGACTGTTAATGGGTAGGGTGACACAGCTGTTGCAGAATCAGGTGGTGGCTATGACTGTACAATTCTCATAATATACTAAAAACAATTGGGCTGTATAGTTTCACAGGGTGGATTTCATGATGTGTGAACTATGTCTCAATAATAACAAGAAGAAGAGAAAGGGGGAATATCAAGTCATCTGCATTGGGAGCCTCTGGCCCTGGGATGGGGATTCAGAGCTACATAGCCCCCCTTCCCATATCAGCTCCACCTGTTCCTCCCATGAGGGTCAGGCCAGGTCACCATGCCAGGAAGGATGGCACTGAAAGAGGTTTTTTCTGCTCTCTTGATAGAGTGCTTTGAAGCACAAAGGTGTTTCATTTTGATGAAGTCCCAACTTACCTCTTCATTCCCTGATCCTTGTGCTTTTGGTGCCCTAGCTAAGAAGGTTTTGCCTGACTCAAGGTCATGAGGATTTACCACTACATTTTCAATAGGTTTTATAATTTTAACACTTCGTGTGTGGTGTAAAAGAAAGGGATTCTCATGATGTGTGTTTAGGAACCTGTGGCACCAGGGAGAGGGTTGCAGATTTTCCATCTTCATCCCCTTATTACTAGGTGAGGTGCTCTCAGTCATATTCCTGCTTCCCATGTCCCCCCTCAATCTTCTGATCTTGGGGGCTTGGTGGGTCACCTACCCTTTGTCAGAAGTTTCCTCACCCTGCTACACACAGTGGTCTGATGAAGATTGAGCAGGGGTCTATGGGGAGTGTGGAAGTGGGGGTGCCATAAAAGACCTCAACAGCATCCCCCTCCCATTTTCTCTCCCTAGTTCAGGACGTGCTGAAGGAGGAATATTTTCCAGTCTGTTTTCAGACCTCAGCCCATCCTGCTCTCCTTCTCAACAGCCTGCCCTGTCCTCTTTACCTATACCCAAGGAATGGGCCTTAGAGTCAATGAAACAGTTTCTGAAGTGGCTGTTGGCCGCTTGGACGCAGTGGTCCCCAGGGTCCTCCCAGGATGATTGAGTTTAGAAACTGCTGCTACTGCATCACTCTGTGTACAGGGGGCTCTGTGCCTGAGGCCCTAGCCTGGGTCCTGATTCTGTCTGTGGCCTCTGCAAAGCCATGGCTGTTCTGTGAGCTCCTGTGTATTGGCTGTACCTGAGCTCCAACACAGCCATTCAGAACCTCTCCATAAGGGCAAGGCCCAGGACCCCTGCAGCATGGCTGAGGGACCCCTTCCCAAAGATTGTCCCAAATCCCATCCCAGGGGGCCAGGCTTCCTACCACCTTTGTCCACAACAGGTAGATCAATAGACCCCCTACTCCATCCCAAATGGACCTATGAAAGCGGTTCCAGGCATGTCTCCCCGTGCCAGCAGTTCCTGAGTGAGTGGTGGGAGTATGAGACCTGTCTCTGTGTGTGTGCATGTATGTACATGTGTGTGCATGCACGCGTGTGTACGTGTGTGTGCATGCATGCATACATGTGTGTGTGCATGCACATGCTTGGTGATAGGGGTGGGGGGTGACTGGAAGGTTGCTGGAGTGTCTCTTTCATTTTGAAATGCCTTAATCCACGGCCCTGATGCACAGACACTTCCTCCCATATTTTTGCTTTGTTTCCATCTCTTTCCTCAGGTATTTTTGCTCCTGCTCCTATTGTCCCACCTCCCGGAACGCATGCACTGCTGTTGCCTGCTTGACTCCCCTCACCCAGTTTCTTCCCTGCTGAGGATTCTCTCGCGGTTGGGAGGAATTTCGCCTCTCCTCCTGCCTCTCAGTGCCTCTCTCTGACCCTCCCTACTTAGATGTCAGTCCCAAATATGTTCTCTTTATTTCAGACCTAACCCCTTCTTATTTGGGGGAGCGCCAGAGGCCAGTGGAACCAAGGCTGCTCATAATAGCCTTGGAGCTTATCTTGGTGCTGTTTGAAATCTGTCCAGCAGGGGGCAGTGACTTGAGCCTTGCCCTGGTCCTTGGGGGTGAGGGGGCGTGGTCCTCCTCTGCGCTTCCCTTCCACCTGAAAGTTCTTTGGGGGTATGGGGTTTCATTTCATTTCTGTCTACTGCCCCCCTGAAACTCCTTTGGTAAGTTTAACTTCACTTTTGTCCCAGACTCCTTTCTCCCTGGGGAACTCCCCTTTTCCTCCCAAGGTTTATCTGTGGTGTTCTGGTGGTGTCTGCATTTCTGAACTGGTTTTTCTCTTCTTTGTTCTCTTCTGGAACTGGCAGTATATGTTAACAACTCACCCCTCTCCTTGTTCAAAATGTGGGGTACACATTGACTGGGACCCTAGTTGGAGGGTAAATTTGCTTTATGTAAATTTCTATATGTAAATTTGCTTTATGTAAATATCTCCATGTTGATACCCAAGAAAACAGGATTTTTTTTGTTTGTTCGTTTGTTTGTTTTTTGAGACGAGGTCTCACTATTTTTGCCCGTGGAACCGCAGGCTCTCGTTGCCTGGGGTTCCACAGACTCAAGCAATCCCCAGCCTCAGCTTTCCAGGTAGCTGGGATTACAGGAGCGCACCACCACACCCAGCTATTTTTTTGGAACTAGGTCTTGCTACCCGCCCCAGGCAGGACTCGAACCGCGATCCCTAGCCCCAGCCGCTTCATAGGCTGAAGCTTACAGGCACGAGCCACCATGCCTGGCCTAGAAAACAGAATTTTTAAAGTTATGTTTTTGAAGTCATTTCACCAGTGACATTTCCAGTGTCCCCCCACCCCAGCAGCTCATTAAGTTCTTTCTAGGTCTATTACTGCTTCTGGGGCAGATAAGAATGTCCTGGAAAACTGCATTTTAGAACAGGGTTTCAATTCAGCCCCTCTCATTCCTGTAAAAAGGAGCTTCTATAAATCACTTATTTTCAATGCAAACTGGCATGCTGGGCACCTTCACTGTTGGCAGGGTGGAGAAAAGGGGAGGGAGAGGCAGGAACAACAGCCCACCTCAGGCTGCTGAGAAGGCTTCTGTGCACAGAAGGGCCTGCCACAGCCCGCAGCATGGCCAGGAACTGTGCTGGCCTACTGCCCAGTCCCTCCCCGGTCATTGCGGGCTGCACATTTGTCACCAGTGGCCCCTTCCCATGCCAGGGGGGGAAACTGAGCCTGGAAAAGGTTAATGGCCCATTGACTTCACAGGTCCATACCTGGAGAGAGGGAGGGTGGCACAGGGGGTACTGAGAGTCCCCAGAGAGGGAGCTGCGGAGAAGGGAGGACAGAGTGGCTGCGGAGAAGGGAGGACAGAGTGGTAGGAAGGAGGCCTGGAGGAAGTGACCACGAATGGGTCCAGGTAGTTTAGGTCACCTCTCCATTTAATATGCTGTTGTTGGCAGAACTTCACCCAGAGGAGGTTAGGCCAAGAAGACATTAACAGACTCTCCATTTCAAAAGTCAAGTTTGTCATCACCCCGCAATACTAAATAAAATGAATCAAAGGAGCTGAGCGAATACTGTAATGAGGATTGTCTTGGGAGGGAAGGACGGGACAGGCGGATTTACGCAAACATTACTGTTTGGCGGAACACAGCGGAGTTAATGTCATTTTGAAGAAGTTGTTTACCCAGTGATTATGGAATTCATGAATATTGGGAGACTTATTGCATAAAACTGCAGTTTGGAATGACTGGCATATTTCGGGATGTGGTGGCAGTTACCGCCACAGTGCAAAAAGTAAATCAATTTAAATGATCTCCTGGGGAAAACAATGTAATAAATGGGTTGATTAACAGGCTGGGTGTTTTAAAAATCCTCTCCATCCCTGAAAAAAAAAAAAAATCACTGAGAGAAGTAATTATTTCAAAGTTGGCCTGGAAAGTTTTCTTGTTTTAAAGCAATGCTTAATGGTAAATAAGCTATTTTCCAAATAAAGTAAACAAAATCCACGGTTCCCTGGCTTTGGGAGACTCCCCTTTCCCCCCACCCCCTACCATTTTCCTCTGCATATGCATTCCTGCACACAGTTTCCTGCTTCCTGCCCCCCACACCCCTTCCTGCCCTTCTACCAGCCCAGCTCTCCCTTCCCCACCTTCACCAGCCTGCCTCTCTCACTTCCTGTGATCTAGAAAAGAGCAGAGAAGATGTCAAAGCACAGAGGAGGCTGTGAGATGACAGAGACCAGGTGTCATTCTGTGAAAGACAGTAAGCGCCTTGTCCAGGGTTGCTGGGGGCACACTCGGCAGTGGCTGGGCAGCGACCAGGACTAATGGGCAGAGAGTTGAGCACCCACAGGTGAGCAGCAGATTCACCTTGACTCCACCCACTCTCCTAGCAGTTACCCAACTTCACCTTGTGAGCTGCCTCACCTGTGAGCCAGGAAGCATCTATTGTGCAGAGCAGGTGGGAGGCCAAAATGCCTGGGATTTCCCCTCGGCCAGGGGCATTGGTCAAAAGGGAGAGTGGACTGTGGACTAGCACGGGGGAAGCCCATGGCGGCAGATGGGCATACTGGGTGAAGTAGCCTGCACAGGTTCCAGTGAATTGGGGGGATTCTCTTCACGCCATTACCCCTACAAGCTGAGACCTTACCCACTCACCAACAGCAGAAACTCAGGGGAGGGAAGGCCCTCCCAACCAGGGATTGCTGATGTCCAAACCTGAGGCTCCCTTCAACTCTGGGTGGGGAGGTGGGGCAGGCCGAAGCCTCTGCTCATTGGGACCCCAGGGTGGTCACACCTTCTACCACCCCTCCCAGGTCCAGTGGGAGCCTTGGGGAGGAAGGGGTGGCAGGCAGCAGCCCCACCAACAACAGCAGAAGGCTACCCCTAAGCTAAGGCAGAAAAGAGAGGTGTGTGTAGGGGGAGATTCTGAGGGAGAATCCTGCACCCCAGGTCTTCTGTCTTGATGAAAGGAAGACCCCCCCAGGCCACCCCTCCCCTGAATAGTCCACAGCCAGAGGCACAAGAAACAGCTGCTTTATTCAGACTCCCCCCTCCACCAAGGTAGGCCCTCCCTCCAGTCCCCATATACCCACAGTGCATACCCACAGTGCCCTCCGCCTCCTCCCCAACCCTCCCCAGAAAGGACCGTGTCTGGGCCCCCCCCCCCAAAGGTTCACTTCAGTTTTGGAACTTGCCCACCAGTGACTTTGAAGGCCAAGCCCCCAGGCCCTGCTGGTCCAGGAGGAGAGACAGCTGCTGGCGGGCATCCTGGTAGGGCCCTGCCTGGGGTGGAGAGCACAGGGCCAGAGAAGAGTTCAGTGGGAAGAGAGGAATCAGGTGGGGAGAAGGCTGAGGGGAAGGGAGAAGCTCACCTTGGCTGCCTCATAGGTGCTCAGAGCCAGGAGGTGGGGCTTCCCAAGAGCCTGGGCAGCCTGGCGGAAGGCCTGGAGAAAGGCTGCTTTGCAGAGGCGGGAGGGCGGCCCAAGGCCGGCACTGGAGAGACAAGGATGGCAGATCAGAGGTGGGCACGAAGGCCGGGCACGGTGGCACATGCCTGTAAGCGGCAGCCTAGGAAGTCACAGCAGGGACCGGGGATCGGGATTTGAGTCCCAGCTGGGGCAACGTAGCGAGACCTAGTTCCAAAAAAATAGCTGGGTGTGATGGCACGTGCCTGTAATCCCAGCTACCTGGGAAGCTGAGGCTGGGGATTGCTTGAGTCCGTGGTACCCTGGCAACGTGAGCCTGCAGTTCCACGGGCAAAAATAGTGAGACCTATTCTACAAAACAAAACAAAACTGAGGTGGGTATGGCTGGCCTGAAGGACAGATCACTCACATCACCTCCCTCACGCCATGACCATCGGACAGGGTGCCACAGGGTGCTTGAGGGGGGCACTGGCCATGCACAGAACTGCCAGGAGAATGCAGGTCCAGACCAACCAGGGGCAGGATCAGGGAGATGGGGACCCCTCACACCCCAACCCCCTCTTCAACCGTTCACCGGGCCCTCCTCACTCGGCCTTCACGCGCCCAGCAGCTACGTCCACCACCTCGACATCAGGATCCCCCAGGCTCCAGTTGAGGCTCAGGTTTTGGCAGGTGCTGGGGATGGGGTCAGAGGGGGCCACCAGGGGCCCTGCAAACAGGTGCAGTGTGGAGCGACTGTACGGCGCTGGCAGACTCAGTCCTGACAGACTGTCCAGGATCGGCCGGGTGTGGATGGCCCTGTGCAGGGTGGGGGGATCGTGGCAGGGGTCCGCTGTGGGGCAGAAGGACCAGGTGTGAGTCACCTCCACCCTCCTCTACATTCCATGTGGCGCCCACTGCCCACCCTCTGGCCCTCAAGACCTAACCTAGGACCAGGCTGGTGGCGTAGATGGGTGGCAAGAAGTGGGCCAGCAGGGCACCGCCGAGCCCCAGCACGGCCCAGCGTGCCAGCTTGTCGCTGCCCGAGAGGCAGCACACGCGGGTGTGGAGCAGCGCAGGGGCCAGGAAGCACACGGGCTTCAGCTCCCCAAGCACGTGGGCCTGCAGGCGCAGGGCAGGGCTCTGCTGGATGCTGCCCTTCATGGAGGGGGGCTGTGGAAGGCTGCAAGGGGGAGAAGGGGTATGAATCAGGGGCCACTCCTCCGAAGGCCCCGACTTCTGCCTCCACCCCTGATACTGCCCTTTCCCATTCAGGGAAGCCGAGGTAGCCCTGGGGGGCTTGCCACGTACCAGATGTCATGGGCAGCTCCCTCGGGGGTGTTGCTGATGTAGAGGTGCAGGAAGATCCGGGGCTTGAGAGCAAAGGGGGGCCCGGGCCCAGGCTGGGGGGCCAGCACGGAGCGCTCCTTGCCCTTGGAGCCACCTTGCGTGGCCAGCAGAAGCTGCCGGAACAGGAACCTGGGAGGGGCGGTGGAGGAGCATTTAGGGGCTGCCTCAAGTTGGGGGGCTGTGGCAGAGTTCCCACCAGCCCACTGCTCACCTCAGCAGGGCCCGCCGGGCCACCACCAGGCCATGGCAATCATGGAGCTGCCGGCCCGAGAATGCCAGCCGACCAGCACAGCTGTTGCTGCCCGTGCCCAGGGCTACCAGCTGGTAGATCTCCTTGGCTTGGCCCCCAGCACCAGGGACCTCTGCGAGGGAAGGGGCAGAGAGGGCCTGGCCTGAGGCAGGGGGCCCACGTGGCCTTCACAGTAGGGGCAGGGCAACCCCTACCTCTCTCCAGGATGACAGCAGCCACAGTTCCCTTGCAGTCCCGGTACGGTGAGCTCTCTTTCACCAGGCGGTCAAAGCCAGCGCTGACCACGGCCGCGCAGCGCTGCTCATGGGTCAGGATGTTCTCTGCTCATGGGGGAGAGGGTGGAGGTAGGGGCCCCGTATGCTATGCTCTTCCTCTCACTGTGGGGTTTGCGTCAGTGAGGGGCTACCTACCTACGCTCTCAGAGGTGACTGGAGGCCTGATGGGGCTCTTCGAAGACTCTGGGGGGAGAGACAAGGAGTGAGCAGGTGACAGGGTGCTTGGGAAGCTAAGTTCCACTGGGAGGGTGAAGGGAAATTTTTATTCCCCAGAAACCAAAAGTCAGGGCCGGGCATGGTGGTGCGTGCCTTTAATCGCAGCCTACGTGAGGCTGAGGCTAGGAATTGCTTGAGTCCCCGGGTTCGAGACCCACCCGGGGGTTCGAGACCCTCCCGGGGTAACATAGCGAGACCTAGTCTCAAAAAAATAGCTGGGCGTGGTGGTGTGCACCTGGAATCCTAGCTACCTGGGAGGCTGAGGCTGGGGATCGCTTGAGTCCGCGGTGC
>PVHY01027877.1:0-15778 GCA_004024945.1 Uropsilus gracilis | reverse complement strand
TAACAAAGTGATTTCTAATTATCCTAATAACTACAAAAGAAACATGTAAGACTCAAAATATTTCAACTTTGTCCCAAAACCTTTCTCAGTATTGTCCAAAGTCCTTTCCCAGATTGCCCCAAAATCCTCAGTCTCTCAGTCCTAATCGTCTCACCAATGTCCAGACAGAGTCCATCTCCAGACGCTTGAAGACTTGTTCTTTTGAATGTTCCTCGTTGTCTTCCACGCTGTCTTCTCCTTGTCACCTTCAGGTAGCAGAAACTCCATGGTGCCAAACCAGCAAAGTTCACTTTCTTCTCAGGCCTAACTTTTGCACGGCCTCTTTTGGACACAAATCAAACTCAGCAAAGCAAACTCCAACACGAAGTTCAAATCTGCAAACTCCTTAACTGCTTTCACCACACATGCTGCCAGTCTGGACCAGCCGAGGGTTGTAGGCCCTCGGTGGCCACATGGCCAAGCTCACATGGCTCACATCTTTACAAGATGGCCGATTCCCATCGCTTTTTCACTGAACCTCTCTCTCTATCCAGTCTCCATATTCGAATCTGCATCTCCAATCCTTCTCTTTGTTTGCACACCCTTTATATACCCTGATTTCCCGCCTTCCAGGAAATGTTTCACCTTGACTATTTCACTTCTTTCTTCCCCCTGCATCCCCCTAAAGGGAAATTCCAGCTAAGGTCATTCTCCCATTTTAACATTACCTGTCCTTGAAATCTGCAATCTTAAACAGGAGACAATGGGGGGGGGGGGCCACACCCTATCATTATGACAAACATTGCTGAGAATGTGGAGAAATGAGAACCCCCAAACTTGCTAATAGAAATACCAAGTACTACAAAGACTTTGAAAAAGTGTTGCTCATTTTTAAATGTTCAACTTGAAGTTACCATATGATCTAGTAATTTCACTCCTAGGTATACAGCATGGAAAAACTCAAGTCTACATCTACACAAAAAAACTGACAATAAATGTCCATAGTAGCATTATTCCTGAAAATAGCTGAAAAGTGAAACCAGTTTCAACGTTCTGAAATGGCCATTAGTTAAAACGGGCTCTGTGTACACACAATTTTATTTGATAATAGTAAGAAATGAACTTACATCTGGGATGAACCTGCACCATTAGCTGGCTAAGTCAAAGAGCTCAATCACAAAAAGAAATGGAGGGCTCCCTTGCTTTTATAAGTCAAGTCCCAAATTGGGAACCTATAGGGTCAGAGAACAGAGTAGTGGTTCACAGAGCTGGAGGTGTAGAGAGAAAGGCAAGAGTGGGAAGTGATGGCTGATGTTACAGGTTTTCTTTTAGGGATGATTGAAAGTGCTTGGGGATAAGTGCTGATGAGTGTACATCACCGTGAACATACAGAAAACCTATATTTTAAATGGGTACAAAAATAAGCATTCAAATACCTCATGCAACCCCCCACCCCTCTCTCTCTCTCTCTCTCTCTCTCTCTCTCTCTCTCACACACACACACACACACACACACACAAAGTTTCTTAAGGAAAAAAACAGTAAGAATTAGATTTTTTGCCTCTATCTAAATTTGGGGTGAGCTTGAAAATCTTGTGGAATAGAGAGTTACAGGTAACTTCATATGTGTAAGACATTTTAACTGCATTAAACAGTAAATGAAAATTTGGTAAATTTCTAAAAACTGTCAAGTTTGCAGAGATGATAAACATTATTCCTAATATTAGCTACTTTGGAATTATTTAGGAAACGTTTCCTACTTACACTAGTTGCTTTGCTGAGTCTGAACCAAAGGGGGATTTCAAAAATACTTACATTGTTTTTATCTCTAATTGGCTCCAGAAATTCTTCACTGAAGAGATACAATATCTGACATTTTAAATTTGGTATTTTGAACTGTGGTTCATAGTAGCTTTCATCCCCCCCCATGTCTTTTTCACTTTTTTATTTTTATATATTTTCTACTAATGCAACATTGGTTTACAATACTATATGATTCAGAAATATAATACCCCATCTCTTCAGTTTTCTTTTCTCTGTGAGCAAACTCACAGTTAAGTACCCAACACAGTATTACAGGGGTAATTAAAACAAATTTTATAACTTTATAAAAATTATTCTGCAAATAATTAATGTGCTATTTCATGTATATTAACTTCTATCAGGAATCAAACGAACCAAGTAGAAATTGCAAGTACAATTTTGTGTACAATGTAGACAGAGAAGGAATTTTGGTCATTTCAATTTAATAGCACGAGCTATTTTAATCAGGTTTCTCTGTCACCCATGGAGTCTAGCACTGTGCCAGGCACCTAACAGGTACTCCAGAATTAATGGATTAGTGATTTTATTATTACTTAAGTGCTGGAAGACCAAAGGGATGATAACATATGGGGGAAAAAAGAATAGCAATCCAGTGAAAATAGTGAAATGGTTTGAGTTCTAACATAAAGCTAATGCTATAATTGTGCTATGCTTGGAAGTGTCTTCAAAACAACCTTAGACTTATAAAACATGCCTACAGATCGAATGGAGTTTCCACAAAGATAAAAAGAACACAGAGGGATCTCTTATCAACATGCCTCTTCAATCCAAATGATTGTCACTCCTGTCAGAACTGTTAATGGTCACACTAATGCCAATCATTTGCTGACACCTTAGGTCTAATCACTTCAGTGTTGTCAATCTTACTTAGTGAGAGTCGTTTTTATTTTTAAAATCACCACCTGTCGTGAAAAAAAGTCATTATATTGCCATGTAAGATGGTATAGATACTTTGTAATTTCTTTAAGCCACCCTGCAAGAACAAATACAGAAAATAAGTTCATCTAAATGCATTTTCTTGTTTAATCACAAGGAGCACTGCTTCTGTTAAATTGAGTAGAACAAACACTGGGAAGGGAAGATGGTGCTCTGGAAGGTCAAAAGGAACAAGAGGCCAAGTAGGATGAACAGAGAGAACCCTGTATCAAAACAGTGCTCTAATAATGGGAACCCTGTTGGCCTGCGGGAACTTGAAGCAGCCTAGTTTGAGAGTGACCTTTCCAAGGACCAGACCACTGGATTATGATGAGAAAGAATATTTTTCTTGGCTGAAACCTGATTATCACCAAAGGTCAATCTCTTTTCCTTCTCAAGTCCCCAATACAGATTTACTATAGGTTTTAATTAAGCTCAGTCTGAAATTCCATTGCATGGAGGTGTTTGACATTAACATGTGGCCACTTTCTACAAAATGAACATAGCATTATTCTAATTAATGTACAGAGATGAAAGGGCCTGGGGGAGGACTGCACTGATCCATGTTCCAGTGCTTAATTTTCTGAGCTTAGTGAGGCAAAAACATTCTCTTTTTAACACACTAATTAATTTTAACTTGAAGAGAAGGGATGGTTAATGGGATTTTTCTATATGCCAATTCTTAATAAAATAAGCTCCATAGTCATTTATATTGATTTACAGATTCATAATCAATCCTTGAGAAATTATATTTGAATGTTTTATTTGATAGTCATGTTAGATTGATGACATAAATGGTACACTCAGATTCCTAGTTTTATTTTCTGGAGAAGGGTTGGCCCTGGAGATGTAGTGGGGTCTGGCTCAAATTGAACTGATTTGATCTCACGGCTCCTATAAAAGGGATGGATTTTATAAGCTATAGCCTGAATATTCATGGTAAGTGAAAGAGACATGATTATCAGTCTTTTAGATTTCACTGATCAACTCTGATGAATGAAAGAAGTGATTGAGGAACTTCGACTTCCTTGCACTAGATTCTTCAATTTTAATAAATGCAGCCTGAGCCTGATATTATTAGATTTCAGGAAGGTATTATAAGTGAAAAAAGGTATATAAAAAAAATCACTGAAAATGGGCAATAGCAAAATGATGGTTCCTCATAACCATTTGTTATATTTGAAGCATTTACCTTTACAGGAAAAGAAACTGTTTACATTCAAGCCACATGTACTATTGGTGGTTAATACATACACAGGTGAGCTTCATTAAGTCAATTAATTTGATATAAACAAGACTTATCCAATGGAAAAAAATGTAAATAACAGAGTTGCCCAATGTCGGGAAAATACAGACTATGTCCCTGTCATGAATGTGCCAATTTCTAGAAAGCAGGTACAGGCAGCAAACCTGGAATTCGGGTCCAGATTTGACAACTTTCTAATGAATTCCCTGCAGGACTATGGCCAATAAGACTGAGGTCAGATTAGCTTTCTGGAGTCCCCAAAACATAGTGTCACAATTTGACTTACTTAGATTTAGAGATACTTATTATCTCATAGCTCTAAGGGCTTGAAGTCTAAAGTCAAGGTGTCAGTGGACTCACTCTTTTCAGACTCACTCTTCCCAGTTCTGGTAGTTTATTGATAATCTCTGACATTACTTGGCTTCCAGATGCTTCATTCATGCATCTGCCTTCATATACTGCTTTTCTTATGTTCAAATTGCTCCTTGTCCCAAGAATATAAGTCATACTGGATGGGGAGTCACCCTAATTATCTCATTTTGAATTCATTCTTCCTGTAAAGATGCTGTTTCCAAATGAGGTCCCATGGAGATAGTGTTAGGGAAGTCAACATCCCCTTTCCGGAGTGGAGGTGTGTATAGTTCAACTTACAGTGTGAGTCTTAGTTTTCTTCAGGAAGACTATGTAACAGCTTCTCAATCATATTTGGATGAAACAACTTTCATTTTCTCAAAAAAAATTACACCTATTGACTTTTATTGATTAGATCTGCTGAATGTAAGTACCTAGGTGAGAGCTGTGCCATGCTTTCTGGAAAAACCTGGGGAGGACCAATGATGGTTAGTGATTAACTAAGATTCCTCTGATAGATTACATTCCAAGATTTAAGATTGCTAGATTAGATGATCTCCAAGTCCTTTCTAGCCCTGACTTCTGTGACTGTTGAACACTCCACTCTTACTAAGTGGAAGAAATAAAAAAAGAAAAGAAACACCAACATATTTGTTATGGTTCATACATTTTCAACACAAATACCTAAAAATCAGGGGGGGGGGGATTCTCATAACTCAAAGCATTTTCAATATTATTTTTATTAACACCATTCCAATGGACTTCAATTTCTTGAAATAAGTATAGTCATGCCATGTTTCACACCAATAAACATACGCTGTTCAGAATATATTCTCTGGTAAATCATAAGCAAGGGTGACACCTTGTCTTGTGAGATGTCACAATCCTGGCCAGTTCTGATGGTGAGGACAGACACCCATCCTGTGCCAGTTTCTCTGTTGCCAAATGGGCTGTTAATAAAAATCTCACTGGGTATGGATAGTGAACAGACCTTATTTTGTGACAAATCGTCACTAAACTACCAGAATTGTAGTTCTCTAGTAGGGCTAGAAGTTCATGACCACACCAGGTTTTGAATATGTCCAATGATATCAATGTTACCACAAATCCACAATAAAAATATCATTCCAGGGGTAACCTCTGCTTTTCTTCAGCATCTGGGACTGTGAAAGACAGCACTTGTCTGTTTCCAGGCATGTAGTTCAAAGTGTCTTTGGGGGCTATCATACAACTGCCATAACAGACAATTTCACAATATATTATTCAACAGTAGTGAGCTAGCACCGATCACAAAATCTGAATGTGTTCTTCATGATGCCTGGAACTGGGACTTAAGACAACGAATGAGATGAAGGTTTGTGGCAAAGACAAAACTGATGAAGACCAAATCTAAGCAAATCAAAGTGACCACCCAATCTTCAGGCAGTAAATGATTTCCCAACTTAGTTTTGTAGCGCTGGTGCTGCTGCTGATGATAAAGGGAAGAACAATAATGGCCAAAAGAAAGGATTAAGGTTGACAGGCACCTTGATGGGTTGGAATCTGTTGGAAGGTCAGGTCCAGTCTCCCCACTCCCTCCCTCCCTAGCCTGGGCCTCAGTGCCCAGCACTTGCAGCTGGGTAGGCAGAGTCTGACAAAGTCTAGTGGTTTTATTTTTTTTTTTAAGTTACACAGATGCCCATAAAATGTCTGCATCTCCATTTTAGCCACCTGAACATATGAAATGATGGGGTTGAAATAGTAAAATAACAATATAATGCTGGGGGGAGCAGAGTCTGGCCCCTGGCATCAGGTATTATAAACAGCAAAGAGTGCCAGGGTAAACCTTTATTCAAGAGACTGGGTTCTTTGTCAGGCAATGCCTTTCTTCCAAAACATCCCTGCTGCCATCTGTCTGCACCTAGCCAGCTGCAGATCTAATAAGAAAGTTCTTATTCATGCTGTATAATGTTTTACAGGTTTGCCACCAGGGTCACTCACTGTGAGTTCTTTACGTCAGAGTCAGCGTGCTAACAAACAGAGAGTGGCAAGCTGCCAAGAAGAGGGGGGGGGCAAGACTTGAAGAAATAGGGGGTAACTAAGGAAAAAGAAAGGAAACCGCATTGGAGCTTACAACGTTACTCAGTATCTTGTACTCCCGAATTGTCACCAGCAGTGTTTTTATTACAAGAGAAGAAAAAGAGAGGAAAGGGAGCAACTATTAGGTTGTAGAAACATGATCATTAAATATAAGAGCAGAAATGCTTAACTCACTTGACTACCACATTTAGGAAGGGGAGACATTTACCTTTGCAGAGCTGAGCAGCTATTTAATTAAGCTTTTGTTGCTGGGTTCAGCATGCTAAAAAAATACAAAGAAAAAGAATGTTTCCCAATAGTCTTAAGACATGATGATCTCGTGAGGGTCACACTCATTCCTCAGAGGAACACAGAGGCGTCATCAGTTACAAATACAATACTGTCAGCCTAAATGCATGTTGCGATCAAATGAGATTCACTAAATTCAAAAATAAAATCAGTTTTAGACTGGCACTAAAATGTTTTCCAAAACAAAATAAATGAGGTCTTTTCCTGAGCACTCATTGCCCCAGTACCACAAGTCCTGTGAGGAACACATTCCTGAAATGTATAGTTCCTTCAGGGAAGCTGGCTCCCTGTTGGGAGAGGCACAGCAGTTTAGAAGACATGCTATTTATGCTCATATTGCTGCCTTTCCCCATATTGACTTCTTTAATGGCCACACTTTTTTATTTATCAAATTTTGAGGAAAGTTGATTTTCAAACAAATTTTCAATACTGGATATGGTGTAAGGGCTTAATCATGAGCAAAAGAATTAAGGGGTAAAAGGATACAGTGTAATAGTAATAAAAGGAGCTAGAATCTTTAAGCCAACAGACAGGTGTCTACAGATGGACCAGTGATTCACTGGGAACAGTATCTGTAGGGCAAAAAATAATTTTCAGTTGGGAAAAAATAGCATCAGCTAAGTAGATTATAAGAAATTTTGAATGGCTACCAAAACAGTTAGTAAAGAGGTGAAGGGATGTATCGGTTACTGAATGTGATGGTCATGTTATAAAAGACACCCAAGACAAAGGTCTTAGAATGAAGTGAGAGAAGGGAAAATGGAAGACTTTTAAAATGTCTTATTGCTGAATTTTATATCCGTGTTTAACTTCAAAACAAAGCCCTGGCAGGAAGTATTTTCTTTACTTGGAAAAATTTCTGTTATTTTTTTTCTTTCCTAGTAATTAGAGAAAACACAAAAATATTCAAGTAGGAAATATTTCTTTGGCTCTTGGTGTTGGTAAAATAGCAATTTTCAGTAATTCATTGTCTTCTATTAGAGTTTTCTTATTTTGCTAGCTCTGCTCTTGTTTCTCAATCAATTACCATCCAACAGTTTTAGAAGTACTCATTAGAAAACTCAGCAGAGTGCACCCCCCCCAAAAAAAAACACAAGTAATATTTTGCAAAGTCTATTAAATTTTAACATCATCCTTTGCTGTAGTCAAACACAATCAATCAGCATTAATGTTACATAAGAGAGCAGCAAAATCCTATTCAAACTAAATCTCAAATGGCCAGTGACTGGTATTCTATTTTAAAAAGTGTCACTGACATTAAGGAGTTTGGCTTAAAAATATTCCTGTGTTGTTCCTATGCATTCTTAATCTATCATACCTCCATAGGGACCTTCTAAGATTCTGAATGTTATTTCTATGCTCATTAGTTGGCATTATGTGTATGCATTTTATAATTAATTATTGTTCTTATGCTAAATATATATAAAATTAATATATATTAATAAAAGGGTATGTATAGCTAAAACTATCTTGCATATCTAGTCCTTTTAGTGAGTGACATCTATTTCATGATTTAAAATTCAAGTTAAGAAAAAATAGCTTTTATCCAAAATTTTAAAGTTAGTCTAAGGAGCATCCTGACTGAATTTGAGGTTTAGATAAGGAAATTTTAGTGTATACTCACTGTGATCTTAATCTCTGATGACATTTCAAAAGATATCTAAAGACTTGTTATTCCTCTAAGAAATAAATTTCAGCTGTGGTTTCCTTATTGAAAACAAAGGAATGTAGACAGATGGAACTTAAAATACCTTACAACTTTAGAACTTTAGGACTGTGAGCATCTAAACTGGATTTCAACTGTTAATACCAAGGTCACTTCCTCACAGTGTGAGTAGTATAAGAATGTGTTCAAGCAGGAGTACAGGCAAATGCACATTTCCCACTGGTCCTTCGCATGCCCCACCAAGCTACTCCCTTGGGGATGTAATAGTTACACATGAGAACAGGAGTCCTGAGCTCAAGACCTGGTTCTTCACTAAAGTGGTCCAAGGCTCTAGATACCTCATTTATGTGTTATACATCAATGTATCAAACAGCATCAAAGGTACGTACACACGTGTGACTAGTAACCATATATATATGGTTATATATATATGGATATATATATATATATATATATATATATATATATATATATATATATATATCATGTGTCTTCCAGGTGAGTGCAATTCAAATAACAGCCCTAAAAAAACAAAACCAAAAACCAACCAACAAACAAAAAAGCAGCAGAATGCAATGAATCCTCTTAAGGCAAAGAACTATTCTAGGAGGTAAATCATGCACTTATTATTTTCCATAATTTAGATTTTAGAGGAAGTTCTCATTTTAAGTGATGGAATCTCATAATGTCAAGAATATTTGGAAATCATATGTGTTGCTGGGAATAATAAGTGCCACCGAAACTTTGGCCAGCAGCATAGGTTATTCATTTTTTTTTAATTTTTAAAAATTTATTTATATATATTTCACATCATTTCAGTCCCTGGGGGTCACCCACCACCTCCCCTTCCCACCCGCTCCAGCTGGTCCCCCCACTCTCCCCTTGTGCAGTTTCATTTGGTTGACCATATATTAGTGAAGCCATTTAGTTTCTGTCCCTTTCTATCTGGCTCATTTCTGCTAGAATGATTGATGAATTTATGGAAACCTGGATGTACCTAGAAGCATAGGCTATTCAAATAATCATATCAGAAAGCTTCAAAGTCTAGGGCACTGAAAAATCAACACTACAATCCAATGTTAAACTGAATTAGAAGGACTCTTTTAAGAAGTAATAAAGACAAGGTGGTACTAAGCCAATGGTCAGAATGAGCTATTCTCTTAAAATCCAACAAATGTATCTTTTTTTTTTCTTTTCAGTTCTGTAGACCAAAAATTTTCCTGGTGTGCATCCAGGAAAGGAAAAGAGGAAAACTTGCTCATGGCAATTGAAAGCATAGGAAAAGGTGCCTTCACTTCTGAACAGAATCATCTCTAGGGTCTGCCCAGTTCTGAAGCTTCCCTCAGCAAGAACTGGGGGAGCCAGGAGTGTGGATCACATAATTCCAAAAAGTGATCTATTTCCTATGAGGTAAGAAGTGTTTGGCTTGTGAGAGTCAGAATAGCTCTGTGAAACCAAACTCCCCCCACAGAAAAGTGGAGAACCCAGTCAAAGTGTTGTCAAAGTTTCAAGAATGGGAGGAGAGAAGGATGCTGTTGTTTTAATGGAGCAATCCCAACATGAGCAGACAAAACACACATTGCATTCATTAAGCTTTGCACTATCTTTTGACTATCTCCCTTCTCCCCCAGCCTGGTGTATCCAAGATTTTGGTTTGAAGACCATTCTCCACTTTAAGCACTTCCATTTCTGGTGATCTCCAACATTGTTTCTTGAAATACCATTCATAGGAGGATGTATGTCCACAGTCCCAAGCTTCCTCTAAGCTCACAACCAGCTTCACAGGTGGCCACTGGTCTTTCAAAAGGCAACATCCCCAAATTAAATGTGTCACGCTCATTCAAAACCTGCTTTCCTCAGCCCTTCCCCTCTTGTTTGTTCCCTTTCTTTCAATGAGATCCTGCCAGTCAAGCAATGGCCACTCAGGATGATGACCCCGTTACCTCAAAACTCTCTCCACATTTCTGATTCATCTAACAGCAACCCCCAGGGTTCCATGCCTACAAAACCATAGCACCATTGCCACCACACCTCAATCTCTCTACTTGATGACCTAAATCACTGCCCACTCTGCTTCCTCAGCTCCTGCAAGTTCTCAAGCCACATGCCAAAGAGTCAGACCCCAGAGTTTGACTCCATACCTTCACACTCACTCTGTACCTGCATTTTCCTTTAAAACTTTCACTATCACTGGAAGTTTATTAAAATAGTGAGAACTGGACTTCACCCCCAGAGTTTCAGATTCAGTGGGTGTGGGTGGAGCTAGAGGATTTGCATTCTGGATAATTCCCAGCAAATGCTGCTTGCTACTCCTGGTGGGGACCACCCTCCACTGTGTGGAACAAGCCACAGGCTAATCTGCCCTACAGAGTGTGCTGGTTTTTTTTTTTTTTTTTTTTTAAGAAATTTATTCTGTTTAACCCCAAAATTTTATGTTTATTAAGAACACTAACAATAAAAAGGAACAACACAGAGTGAAAGCAAGGTATCATTTTCAAGTTGGGGCCCCTCCCAGGCCCAACATAAGAACTCTGCAGTTTGCATATACCCACTGGAAGAACAAGAGAAAAGGATGAAGGGTCATGACAGGCCATGGAAAAGGCCACCATTGTGTCCCCTGCATGTGGGGAAGCTGCTGACTTGACACAATGGCTGATACTCAGTCTTCCTGGTTGAACAAATAAATCAATAACTTTGGAATAAACCTGTCTTGATGTAACAGAAGTCACCATAGGCATCAGCATCTAAGTCATATATACCAAAACAGGACTGAGACTAGTATAAATGCACATCTATCTCTTTTTGAAAAATGAACTCTTCATCAAACCAGAAATCTGGGTATTACTAATTATTATAAAACACTGGTGCCCAAGAACGTGATACATGTTTAAAAATCATCAATGCACAAGTACTTGATTTGTTAAATAAAACTCATTCACTTCTTTAAGTGACTTGATTAAAAATGCCTGCTGTATTGCTAACATCTCTGGCTTTTTGAATCTCAAGAGTGACTTCTCTGTGATTTCCTCACTCACAACTCTCTTCTAACAAATTCTTACCCATAGCAGCTAGATTGTTCAGCAGTTCCTGGCTCTGAAGGATGTGTTCAAGCTGACTGGCGGGGCATCTACCCAGGGTCCCCTAAGTAGGCCAATTTCTGGACACCTGCAGGCTAATGTCTTGCTGCTGAGCTGAGGGAAAGGAGAAAAGCCCTAGAGACACAGCCCTAAGCTGGCCCAGGAATGCACTGGTAGCAGAAGCAACCAGAAACATATCAAAGAAAAAGAAGAACATGCCACTGCACCTGGAACAAAATATGTTTTCATCCACAGGTGGCAGGAGCCATGCTTAGACCAAGCACAAGGAAGGTCCCATTGAGAGATGGGGACTCAAGGTCATGGCTCTGGCTCCTCTCTTTTGACCCTGGATCATTGTCCTTCTTGCCAGCATAAAGAAGAGAGCTCAGTGGATGAAACACCAGCACCTTCAGTACAACTCTGGGCTCTGCACTCTGCTTGTCTGATTGTGACCCTTTCAGCATCTGGGCACAAGGCTGTTGGGAGCCTCTGAACGAAGCTGCCAGGAAGTAGCAGACATGGAATCTACAGCGGAATCTGTGAAGTGATCTTGTTGCAACCGGGTCAGCTATCTATGGTCCCATCACTTCAGGTTTCCGTGGATACATGATGGCAAACCAGGGATCAAAAATTCAATAGTTCAAAAGCCTTCCCTTCTGTAGCAATGATAACTATTTCTGACATGTCCACATGTGTCTGTGGGTTGACTATTCCAGGTGAGTTTCTATTCCCACATTGGCCATGAGCCAGGAAACCCACGGGTAGAATTAAAGCCCTTCCCAGCAACTGCACATTCAGGAAATAATAAAGCCGGTTCTAATGGAAATTTGAGTCAAACAATTAGGCAAATCTGTTGTTGATTTTAGCTCCTAAATTTCTTTAGGAATCATGATGTCATGACTGAGCTTTATACTCACCCCTCCAGGGCACCCATTACTAACAGAAAAAATTCCACTGCATTTACCATGGTCCAGCTGGTTTTGCAGGATCTCCTGCCTCTGCTCTGCCTCTCCAGTCATTTCTCTTTACAGCCATGTTTTAGTGATATTGTACTCATGCCTGAATGTCTCCAAATTTGCTGAATTGTAGATGACTGATATCAATAACTTACAGGCATTTCAGAGACCTACATTTGCAGCTATGTGCCTACACTGAATAGCAATTTACCTTGGGCAAGTTTCTTTTTCATTTTTATATAAATAATATATATATATATATTTCACATCATTGTAATCCCCAGGGGTCACCCACCACCTCACTTCCCTGGCCACTCCAGCTGGTTCCCCCACCAAGTTGTGTAATTTCATTTGGTTGGAATATATTAGTGAAACCATTTAGTTTCTGTCTTTTTCTTCCTGCTAATATAATTTCTTCTAGGTACATGCATGTTATCATAAATTCATCAAATTAGTCATTTTTAATTGATGATTAATATTCCATTGTGTATATACAAGTGCTGGCATGGATGCAGAGAGAAAGGAACACTCTTACACTGCTGGTGGGAATGTAAACTGATCTAGCCACTATAGAGAGCAGTGTTGAGGACCCTCAAACTAAGGAAAATGGAACTACCATTTGACCCAGTAATTGCTCTTCTGGGAATCTACCCAAAGGAGACCTCAGTGTGGGTTCAAAGGGACACCTGTGCTCGGATGTTTACTGCAGCACTATTTATAATTGCAAGGACATGGAAACAACCCAAATGTCCCAAAACAGATGAATGGATGAAAAAGATTGGGCAAGTTTCTTGACTCTGAATCTTAGCTGCATTGATAACGAGGATATATCACTATAATGAGGATAGGCACTTAATAGAGAGACATACTGAAAGAACTAAAGGGGAGAGAGTGTCTCTAACATTCTTAGGCAAGTCTGATCACAGTAGATCTCTGTTCTTTCCCTAACCCTGTTTCAGCTCATCTTTCAAAACCTATTTCCAAAGTCATTTCCCTGGTGCTAAGTTCTCTGCCTGTTCCGCTTCCATTTTCCCTCATCTAGACAAGATGGCCTTTTCTTCCTTGACATTTATATACATCAATTACTGTAGCTTATCATGATGCAAACTCATTAGTTTCATTGCCATCTTGATAAGTCAGCAGACTTACAATCACATGTATGATGATTAAAGATTTTATATTCCAAATACCTAAATGAAGACTTATTACTAGGTAAGTACTCACTAAATATACAACCAATCAAGGACTACGGAGACCAAAGCAGCCATGCATATGTTGGGTCTGTTAGCACACAGGAACAGAGTATTTTACAAATTACTATCCTTCATAGGGGTAGCCATTTAAAACTGAAATAGATACCCCTTATTGAACAGATCCAAGATTTACCATGGACTGAGTATCTGCCAGGTACTGTAGATGAAAAATGAGTAAGTCCTTCACCAATTGGACAGCACAGAACTTGCAGACCAGTAGCAGTGCCTGCACACAACTCCAGGGGGCACAATTCACAATTTAGTAACTTCAGATGTTGGGAAACAGGACTCTCCCAACTTACTCTAGAACATTTACTTGCTTTAAGGTAAGGACTTTCAATAAAAAGGCAGGAAATGAAACAACTCTCTAAGTAGAGAAAGTCAGAGAACAGCTCATAAGAAGTCACCTGATAAACAGAAATACCATACTTACCTCGGGTTTTCTACTCTCATAAAGTTGTTCCCCCAACCCAGAGTTACATATTGCCTATGACACTTTCTCCTAAAGCAACATAATCAAATACAGTAGCTTTATCACATGTGGCAATTTACATTAAGCTAAAGTTAACTGAAATTAAATATCATTAAAAATTCCATTCTTCAGTGGTGAGGGCTACATTTCCCATGTTCATGACTACCTGCAAGTAGTCATTTCCAGATTTAACCACATAGACATCGAACATTTCCATCATCACAGAAAGTTCTATTGAATCATGTTACAGCCAGAGAGTTAGAGTGAAAAATGTGCTTTTTAAAAATCGGATTCTGGTCCTCTGTTCACTTAAGCCATTATTAGTTGGATTATTGATTGTTACTAAAAAAAAAAACAATTGCTGACCATTATTTTAGTTAGAAAAGGAGGAAAAATCTTTAGGTGTGAAATACCTATTTATCTTCATTTACAAACATGGATATCGAGGCCCGACAGCACGGACAGAGATCCAAGCCCCAGGTGGGGGCGGGGCACAGCCAGCAGCCCAGCCGCCAGAGAGGGACCTGAAGCGCAGGGGCCGCGAGGCTCAGCAACAAAGGGACCCCCAGGTGAGTGGGCGGGACCCAGAGACTGCACGCTGAAAGGTCCCAGCCAGTCCGGCGCAGAAAAAAAAGAAACCCAACTGGACTCTAAATAAAAAAGAACGACAACAAAAAACACCTACCCTTCTCCTCCATAAAGAACCAAAGAAGAAGCCCTACAACATCTACTAATCATAACTCCTCCTAGGGAAACGCAGAATTGAGGTGTTGTCCAATAAGCCTATAAGGCATAATTTATAAGAAGAGAAGACAGTGTACCATAACAACCACATATACTTATCACACACCCAAATCTGCCAAAGGAAAGAAAAATATTACTTACCTCAGCTACACAGACACAAATACAGAATCAACTACAAACTACCAGGAGACTCCAATCATCATGCCAGCCAATACTAGAGCCATAGTCACTCAATATGTGGAAGAAGTGCGAAAGCAAAGCACAGGAAAGAGGAAAAAGGCAAACACCCCAACAAACTCAACAGAAACCAGTACACCACCGAAGGAAAGACAAACTCTAGAAACCAAAAAATATAACATTGAAGAAATGTGCCACCTCCCAGACAAGGAGCTGAACCCTTACATGTTACAAACATTCAAAGAACTAAGAGAAGAATTAGAAAAACATAAAGAAAAAGAAGTGAGCATGGCAGAGAAACTGAATAAATTGGAAGAAGAAATGCAAAACATCAAGAAAGAAAACATCAACAAAGATAAAATAATTGAAGAAGAAAATTGAATACCTGAGCAAGATCCAGAAAGAAACCCAAGATCTAAAGGGAACAACAGAAGAGCTCAAAAATGCAGGGAAAAGTTACGAAAGCAGACTGGATGAAATTGAAGAACGAGTAAGTACCCTGGAGGACACCAAAAATGAGAGGAAGAAGAAAGACAGAGAAAGAGAGACACAAGGTAAGAAAATTGAAGAAAAAGTTAGAGATCTGTCTGATTCCTCAAAGAGAGGAAACATAAGAGTTATGGGTGTCCCTGAAGGAGAAGAGAAGCACATGGGTACTGAAAGGCTGTTTAAAGAAATAATGGAAGAAAACTTCCCAATCCTGAAGAAAGAAATGAAATTGGACATCCAGGAAGCCAAAAGAACACCAAAC
>PVHY01027876.1:0-15776 GCA_004024945.1 Uropsilus gracilis | reverse complement strand
AAAAAAAATTCTATCAAATGACTTGCAAATTCATTTAGAATCAGAAATTACATAGTTTATAGAAAAAAATCAAAGTAGAAGTATATTCCCGAAACAAAACTATCCTCTGGTAATAAAACTCATAACAAACAAACAAACAAAAAAGAACATTAATAACAAAAGTGGTGGCTCCAAAGACTGATTTTAGATTTTTTTTGCCAGATGTATGCATTTGATGCTATAATTCTCTCAGAAATTTTCGGTCATACAACATTCAATAAGTTGTATCTCTTCTTTCATCTGATTTAAGACATTTTTATATTTCTCATGTGATGTCTTCTTTGACTCATGTGTTATTTGAATGTGTTCCTTAGTTCCGTATATTTTGGAACTTGCTGCATATCTCTTACTGATTTCCAAATTAATTCCATTGTTGTCCAAAAGAAGACATTGTAAGCTGGTCATGGTGGCGTGTGCCTATAAGCTTCAGCCTATGAAGCAGCTGGGGCTATGGATCAAAGTTCAAGTTCTGCTTGGTGCAACACAGTGAGACTTAGTTCCAAAAAATAGCTGGGCATGGTGGTGCATGCCTGTAATCCCAGCTACCTGGGAAGCTGAGGCTGGGGATTGCTTGAGTCTGTGGTGCCTGGGGCAACATGAGTCTGCAGTTCCATGGGCAAAAATAGCAAGACCTAGTCTCAAAAAAAAAAAAAAAGACATTGTATAATTTCAATACTTTTATTCTTTTAAAGTTTGTTTTATGGCCCACAATGTGGTCTATCTTGGTGAAAGACTCCTGTAAGCTTGTGATGATTGCACATTCTGTTAAGCAAATGAAGTAGTCTGTAGATGTCAGTTATAACCAGTTGGTTGATGGTCCTTCTGTTTTTGCAGCCTCTTTTCTCCTGTTTCTCACAGTAAGCTTCATACTATAATTAAATGCTCTCCCAAGGATCTTTAAATGTTCTTTCCTTCCGTCTAATTAATATTAATGAAAGATTCAATTAAGCTTAGTATCTCTAAATTTATATGTATATAATAGAGTGAAAATATGTAAGATAAAATTTTATCAGAACTACAAGAAGTTGTAAAATTTACAATATAAGAGATAGATCGCCACAGAACTCTCACTATTAATCAAACAAGACATCAGAAAAATATAGAAGACTCTACTAACAAACTCATAAACCTGACCTGCTAAAATACATGTGGACTATTTACAAAAATTGGTGTCTCAAGAATATAGCTGAGAACAAGAAATTAAGTAAAAGAATTACAATAATGGAAATATTAGAATAGGATATAAAGTCTCTGTAAAGTCTCTGCACATTCTTGGGTGTGCGTGCTTTCATTTTTTTGTTTTTAATAGCCCCTTAAAAATATATCATTCATCGTTTTTTCACTGATCCAAACAAAAACAAGTCATGAACCAAATCTGGCTGAGAGTTGTGGTTTGCTATCTCCTGATTTATATCATACAGACATTAAAATTCAAGAGGATGTTTTCAAAATGTCATGCCAGTAAATGTAAACATTTATATGATATGGACAAAGATACAAGTTATCAAAGCTAACTTGAGAATAGCAAAATCTAAATTGTTTTAGATTATTAAAGAATTTGCATTCCCAATTTAATTCCTTTCTACTAAAATCAAACAAAAAAAATAGCCTGACAGGTCCATATGTCATTGCTGGTTAATTCTGCCAAACATTTAACAGACTTTTCAACAGAATAGTAAATGAGGCCTATTTCGCACCATTTCTGAGAGAGCTACATAACCTTGGTATCAAAAGATGACAAAAACATAGTAAGAAAGAAAAGTTCCAAGGTAATATCACCCAGAACACATTGAAAAATCCCAAATAAAATATTAACAAATCAGATTTAGCAAAGCATAATAATTTGGTTTTATTCCAGGAATTAAGACTCTTTGATCATTCAAAAATCAATGTAGGCCAGGCATGGTGGTACATGCCTGTAGGTGGCAGCATAAGAAGCCACTGTCGGGGCCAGGGATCGTGGTTCGAGTCCCGCCTGGGGCCCTAGAGAGACCTACTTCCAAAACAAATAGCTGGGTGTGGTAATGCATGCCTGTAATCCCAGCTACCCGGGAAACTGAAGCTGGGGATTGCTTGAGTCTGTGGTACCCCGGACAATGTGAGCCTACGGTCCCACGGGCAAAAATAGTGAGACCTGGTCTCAAAAAGGAAAAAAAAAATCAATGTAATTTATCCTATTAGTGGGTTAAGAGAATATAGAATGTCTATCTCAATAAATGGAGAAAATTAGTATGATAAAATTCACCATCCATTCATAATAAAAATTCTTAGCAAACCAGAAAGAGAAGGGGATTATATTGTTTTGAGAAAGAAAAACATCAACAGGAAATATACAGCAAGCATCAAGCCTAGTGGTGAAATGATGAAAGCTTCCCAACTGAGACCTGGAACAAGATGTGTGTCTAGCTACAATCATCACTCCCACTTGACATTGAATTGACAGCTCCAACCAAAGCAGAAAGAAACACAGCTAACAGAGAAAAAGAAGAAAGGAAGAAAAGATTGGAAAAAAAGGAATAAGAACTAAATTCTCATTATTCATCAATGTTCTGTGAGTTGATAAAAATTCCAAAAGAAATTTCATAGCCACTGTGAAAAACAGTATGGATGTTTAAAAAGGAAAAAAATATATCTACTGTATGAGCTCAATGGAAAGAAGAAAATTAGAATCTCAAAGAGGTACCTG
The DNA here is from genome assembly GCA_004024945.1 of Uropsilus gracilis. Taxonomy (NCBI): domain Eukaryota; kingdom Metazoa; phylum Chordata; class Mammalia; order Eulipotyphla; family Talpidae; genus Uropsilus; species Uropsilus gracilis. The sequence goes on along the minus strand of PVHY01027876.1, from coordinate 13,051 downwards.
CTCTCCCATATTCTTTACAGCATTATTCACAATAGAAACAACCCATGTATATGCCAATGGGTGAATAGATGATGAAAATGTGACATGTATATACATACATATATAATGGAATGTTATTCAGCCATAAAAAAAGGAAATCTTGCCATTTGCAACAACATGCTGAAAAAGCTGGAGTCAAGCAGAGAAAAACAAATACTGTAAGATTCCCCGAATATACAGAATCTGAAAAAAAAAATGAAATCTTAGAAACAAAGAATTGAATAGATTATAGTTGACAGCTGTGGGAGGGAGAAGGTGTTCAAAAGGAATAAACTTCCAATTAAATACGAACATTTTCGGAGGGATATAATTTATAGCAACAAATACACCAACCATCAGAAAGTATTTGTTCTTAGTATTATTTCTTCTTGCCTCAAACTGGAAACACCTAAATGCACGTTAAGAGTAAAATAGATACATAAATTTGTTATGCTTATATCGTAGAAGATTATAAAATGTGAAAATGAATGAACCACATTTATAATTGAAACTGGATAAATTTCACAAATGTGTTAAGCAAAAGAAGTCAGTCATGAAAAACATTCATCCTTCATGATCCATGTACTATAAAATTCAAAACAGACAATATTAAGCTACAAAGTTCAGAGACACATAAAAAATGTAAAACTAGCAAGGAAGAGATCACCATAGTTGCCAGCAGTAGAGAGGAACATAAGAGGGATTTTGAATACACTGGTCAGATTCTACTTCTTGATCTGGGTGGGATTACAAGAAGGTTTGCTTTATAATAAATCATTTTTTGTCCATTTTGTATGAGTTTTTTTTAATTGTGTCTTTCAGAATTTAGTTATTTAGTAACAGGGGGTTGGTGGTTCTTTTTAAATGCAGATGTAATTAATGTATAACATTGTATTAATTTTAGGTATATAACAAAATGATTTGATAAATGTATTTATTGTAAAAGGATCGCCACAACAGGTTTAGTTAACATCCATCACCACACACAGTACAATTATTTTTTCTTGTGATGACAACTTTTTGGATTTACTTTCAGAAAGTTTCAAATATCCAATACAGTATTTTCAGCTGAACCTCCTATAGTACATGTTACCAGAACTAAATATTTATTATCACTGGAAGCTTATACCTTTTGACCTCCCTCACTGATTTCAACAACCTCCGAATTCTGGCAATCCCCAATCTGTTCTCATGTCATTTTAATTTAACTCTCCCACTAAGAACATCAGTTGTACCTCACTATCTGTTTAGGATCTCTGTTGGTGCATTCTGTTTTCTGTAGAAACATCAGTGCTCATGCACAGTTTACACTCAGGAAAAAGCCAGCAACCAAGATCCTAACCCCTATGGCTACCTCTCTCAGGAGAAAGAGATGGGGCTAGCTGAATTATCTGTTCCCAGCTTCCTATTCTCATCTGGCATCTAATGCAGTGGTGTTGGCAACTTTGGCCTCCCTTGTCATTCTAATTAAACTCTTAAAATTAAAGTAGAAATACTTAGAGCATTTGGTGAAAGTTATTAATGAGGTCACCAGTTTGTGCCCTGACTTCATAGCAAGATGTTGTCCCAGTTTTGTTTTGTTTTTTTAACACAAAGGAGAAATAATTCTCAAGGTTCATGTCTCTATTCTTATGGCATCACTGGCTTCCTTAATTTTCCTCCAAATTAAAATTTAACCTCTCAACCAAAGAAAGATCCTGTTTTGAATGAGAAAATTGACTAAACATTTTAAAATGCTCTCTACTTGCCTTCATTTTCCCCAGTCACACCTCAACTTTTCCTAGATCAGAATCTCTAATTTCTAAAGACAAGGACACATATGTATAGCAGAAGACAGTAAACAAAAATTTTCATGTAATTGAAAATTGAGATGTAAAAACTTACTCATTTTACCAAAAGGCCACCCTCTCTTTCACTGTACAGCCGACTAACTCCTTACATCGAGCTTTATGGGCAAGGATAGAAAAAAAAGGCAGTTAAAACAGAGTTTTGAAATTTCAGCTTAAATCCTAAAGAAATATCTTAATGAAGATCTTTTTCAGACTCCAGTAACCTCCCAAGGGAAATGATGTGAAGTGACACGTTTGAGATGTTTAAGTCATAGTAGATAAAGTGCTCAAACCTACCTTAAAGAAATACTCTTTGTAGAACTCATGGGAAAATTACTGGGATTTATAATAGGCTTTTTCTAAGAGGAAGGAAGCCTAGGAGGCAGACCTGCTCTTGAATAAATGTTATTTTAAGTGGAGTGTGGCTGTGTTGTAATGTAGTTCCTTCTTCAGAGAAAAGCATGAATGGGTAAGGTCAGCCAAAAATTAATAAGTTTTTTTAAATGGTAGATTTCTTAACAAAGTCTACCTAATTATATGACTTTTTCCTTAAGAACCATATGCATCAATATCCATTTTCCTTTAACTATTTTTTTAATGCTATCTACCACTCTCCCCTAGAACTCCAATACTCTTTTTCAAACAAATCAGCGTGTAGCAGAGAAAGGAGTTCTGAAATAACACAGCTTTGAATTTCAAGTGCTCAGATTTAATTCTATCTTGTCTGAGAAAAATGAATTCAACAGACACCTTCTGTGGTGAGACTTTTTAGCTCTGGGGTTGACCCCAGCACAACCTAATGAAGCATAAAGAACTCTAGAATGATTCAATCACTTGTTTGCAATCACTCTTATGAATTAAAAAAAAATTTTACCTGTTAGAGAGCCTTGATTAAAAAGGACAATTGCCATATTCTGTCAGTCTACTGATTTTTTTCTCCATTGTTGAGATGAAGAATGCAGGTAGAATTGCATATTTACTCTTTCCATTTTCTGATACCTTTGCTTCCAAGAGGTCTAGGCTTCTGTCCCTGGCATGAGAGGCTGCACCTCAGAGATGACTAAATTCTGATTAGTGCTCCATAATGAAGAGTCAACTTGACTTCAAGAGTATTTTGTAATTCCACAGTTTTGACCCCACTCCCTTCTTTTGCCCTTGGTAATTGCTGAAGTTTGACAGTCACTGTGTCAGCTGCCTATAACATCAAACTAATTGAATCAGAATTGGGGAAAGAACCACCAGATTCCTAATTATAATCCACCTCACAGATCTGAAGCCTGAATAAATAGGAAACTAGGATAAGGCTATTGAACCAGAAACACAATATTGTACGGTGATCATACAGTATGCAAGTATTTCCAAAACTGCCTGAATATCACTTTGCTGTGGCTTGCTCTTTCTGTCTTTTCATCACAGAAGGCAGATAAAAGGCACATTGAAATTTTCTATACTTATGTCATTTTTATAGGTCTGGACACTGGACTCCAATACTTAGCTAGTTGAATTTCACATAATCTTACATTGAGACACTGCATTTTTAATAAGGCAAAGACTGGATTTTCACCTTGTAGATTCTTCTCCATCCTCACACGCTGCAATAATGAAGATATGCATACATATTTTTAAATGTGTGCTTTGATTTTGGATGAATTTTTCTATGGGAGTTAATTTAATGGTTACATACTTCCTTTGATTTGCCTTCCCTAGAGTAGGAGAAAGGTAGTAAATGAAACATACCAAAAATAGTCACTCATTAATTTTTTTCCTGAACATTTAACTAGTGCAAGCCACAGTGCTAGGTGTCAAAAGGACATACAAATAATAAGACAGATTTTCCATTTTCTTCAGTGATTATGGAAGTAAACAGCAGTATTTTGTGAAATGGGTTGTATTATACACAAAAGAAAACGTTATTTGAGCATTGTTCTTCACAAGACAATGATGAATGTTAAGTGAAATCTAGCCCAGGGATACGTGGTAGGTGTTCAATAAAAATCAACTGTGAATAAAGGAGATAATGATTATGACAGTTATGATTTAAAGAGCAGTCATTTCTGGCTGTAACAATTTAGAGAGAACTTTTAAGAACATAAGTTTTTTTTTAAGTCTTAAATGGATGGATGATAATGACCGTGATAGGACTTACTCTACTGAGAAGGTTCAAACATATGCAGAAAAAGCAAGAGAGCATATATTTGGGTGGCACTGTTGATTTAATTCATTTGAGAAATACATGCATATAGTATATATATATGTATATATATATAACATTTTGACATTTTGTAACATGCTATGAATTTTATAAAGGTATACAACTGCATGTCATGAGAAAGGAGCCTAGAAAGTTATACTGAGAACGTATCCTTGGGTGACCTTGGTTATAGGCTATTGATCATGACAAAAAGCAATGATCCCTCAGTGTTCAAATCTTAAATATTTATTCATAACAGGAAACATTCTCTTTTCTGAAATCTGCCAAGAACTCATGTAGTAGTATTAACATATCATAGTGGAAAAGACACAGTATGGTTCTCCCCCAAATTCACTTTCAGGATCTATTTGGAAGGTGGTGGAGGTAGACAGCACCATGGAGGATAAACATACATGTTTACAATCTCATTCTCTTGCCCTTTTTTCCTTTTGGCAGCTTGCCAACCATCACTAAAAATTAAATCCAGGCATTTAATGTAAAGGTTGACATCTATGATACCTTCATCTGCTACCAGATCTCCATTATAAGAACTTTAAAAATTAAATATCTCATTTAAAGGCTAGATCTTGTTGAGAATGCAAACAGTTGCTTTAATTTTGTGGGGAAAACTACCAGTCATTCACATTAACAACTTTCTTTCCTAATAGTTTATTAGAATAGTGTATCTTAAGACCCATTGTTTTTCACAGAGGCATCTGGAGACTTCCAAGAATAAGGTGTAAGTTTCCATCTTCTTTTGCTAGTAGTATTGTGTGAATAATTTCTGTCAATCAGATATAAGCAAAGGAATTGTATTCAGTCTCTGGGAAGAGGTTCTCCAGAATTGATGTTTAGGGCTCAATCCCCCATCTTGCAGAGAAGTGGTTTAGAAATAGGAACAGCACTAGAGACAACGGTCCCAGTGAAACCTGAGAATGATGAAACTAGTGAACTGCTTAAGGTATTTCCGTGGACTTCATTTGTATGTACAAAATGAAATTCCATATTGGTGAAGTTATTATCCAGTGTTTTTCATCATTTAAAATTGAACCTAAAATTAAACCACCTTAAACTGAGATTTTTAGAAATAACAAAAATACACAAAGCATCTAATGATTGAGTAGATTGTTACCAAAGAAATGTTCACTCTTCTCTTTCTGTGGAGGAATATACTTTTATTTCACATTGATGCTGAGTTTTGTCACATAACTTGCTCTTAATAAGATGCCAGCATACGCAACATGCACAAAGACTTTCCTTGTCCCCTTGCACTCTTCCTGTTATCCTGAGAAGACTTCTTCTAGAAAGCCATTATCTCTTTGACCCAAACCCTGGAATAAATTCTCCTGGAAGAGGCTTCACACAAATATCAGCCAAAGCCTGGAACAGATAAACTGCAGCTGACACACAAATGGGTGAAAAAAGAAATGTTATTTCATGCCTCTAGATTTCTCTGAGAGCTTGCCATCCAGCTTTAGTTAACTAAATGCACATCTTTGCCTGCAGATTGTGTTCAAATTTGTCAAGATTTTATGCATTGAGAGACTGGAGTCTGCAGCTTTCAACCACCCAAAATCATGACAGTTTATTATAGCATTAGGCCAGCAGATTACCCACCTTTTAGTACCAGTAGACTGACTTAAAGTGATGACTACCTCGTTGCTATTTATGCTCTATGTCCCATGTAATTATGGTCTGAAGTGAGTTCCATGGAATGGCAAGTCCTTTCTGTGGCTATTGGTTTTTACAATGTGACAGTTTCAAATAGAACTCATAGGCTCAGTTTATGTGGAAATGTGGCATTGCCTTTTCTGTGAACAACAGAGCATTTGAAGGTTTCCTCTTATATTTATAAACTTGGAAATAGGAATCTCCTCACACCATTTATTCCTGATTCCTCTCCTTCTTAACCACTGACATGACAATCATTCTACTTTGAGGACATTCATAACCACTTTACTACAGGTAATGACAATAAAAGAGGTGCATATTATTGCCAGATAGGTAATCCTTCTCTAGAGAGCCTTTTCAGTTTTATTATTCTGTTTGTAAAACTCTATGATCTCAGAGGCCAATACTTCCTTCCCCCGCTCCCCCATCACCACCACCTTTTGGAGCTATTTAATTATCTGAGGAGACAGTCATACCCAATCTTCCTCAATAAAATCCCTCTTTGCTTTTTCAGCTCTCCTCCTAGACTACACATATGGTCATATTTGTGCAGGAATATGGTTGTATTTTTCCTGTGGATCCTGATTTACCAGCAGTGTCTCCAGACATTTGGTTGTTTCCCATAACTCATGCTTTGTTATCTATGTGCTTGGCTTCCAGGGTTTCCCTGCAGTCCTTGACTTATCACCATTATAGCAGATTGGTTATTATAGTGACTCTATTCTCATTCTCCCCTTCCAAGCTTCACTTCACCAAGCTCCTTTCTTTCCCTGTAATAAATCCCTTGTTCAAATAATACTTAGACTGGCTCTGATCTCCTGACTGAATCTATTTGTTTTTATGGCATTTGCTTCCCACCATACCCTCTTCCCCTGTCACAATTCCACTACTGAAAACTGTGAAAGTAGAGTAACTGAAAACTACTGAAAGTAGAGTGTTCTACTGAAAACTACTGAAAAACTACTGAAAGTAGAGTGTTCTGGGCTCCTGTGCATTGAAAGGCATATACCAGCAGAGAGAGAAAGAGTCTTGTCTATTTTTGTCTTTCATTTGCCTGCAACCCCAGTTCCCTAAGCAATACAGTAAATTGACAGGACTGTTGCAACTTATTTCACTTTGGAGCTGTCAGAAAATGCTATTATTTGACTACTATATGGCTACGATTAAGTTGTTTGAACCTAACTACTTAATACATTGATTCTTCAGTTTCCATTTACTGTTGGTAATTTATTTGTTTGTTATTATTTATTTGTTAGTTTCTTTCAATCTAAGGATGCCAAGAAAAGTTGACACACTAAGAACTAAGAAAGGTGGGGAAACTTGTAGATTAGTAAGGACTCATGGCATTGGGCCAAGTTAAGAGAAACCATAAATTGTAAGAGTCCCTGGCTTCCAGCTCTGGCAATCACAAGACTCCTTGGCATGGTAAATAAGGACCTAGCACTTGTTTTCTAGAACCAAATTCTTGGGAAATAGTGAAATTCCCAGATAAGCTTGCAGGGTCTGAGAACAAAGGTTTTGAGCCCTACTTTTTGAGGTGGCCTCTAAGAATTGGCAAGTTGAGATCTTAGCAGGGAAGGGAGAGAAGATCTAAACAACTTCCACAGAACCTGAAAAAGCAGGACAAGGGGTTCTTGATTCACAAAAACCCTAAGAAGATGTGACTATAATGAGAACCTGCCCCCTCTGAAGGCCTCATTCAGGCAGAAACAAAGCACAGACATGATGATATTCATGACTAAAATGCGGTGACACGTGCCTAAGAAGTACATGCGAAAAATGTTCTCTTCTGCTATGAAGGCTTAGCCCTAAGGTGTTAAATACATCCCAAGAAAAACGGAAATAGAGATAACAGGCAAACCGGCCACATTGCATATAGTTATGTTTTATCATGCCAAGGGAATGGTAAAAACAGGAATTAAACTGAATGATTGAAAAATAAAGGTACACATCTTCCATATTTTGATCTATGGACTAAGATTTATGACATATGTAAGCATATAAAATGGAAGCAATTTTGCTATTATTAGGGCAAGTGCTTTTTAAAAGAGACTCTACTTGCTTTTTTATAAGAAAAATGTTCTGTCCAAACACTAAGAATTGGTTTTGATATCCCTGACAAATAGAAATGGTGGATCAAATCAAAATCCACTCAAAATCCACTATGCCCATAGTGACATGTTTTATAAATATTAGAAGTAGAAGGAGACAGTGAAGAACATTTGTCCAGCAATTTTCAAATATTTTCAACTCAAAAAATATTTCCCCAATAGAATATTGCAAACAGACTACTAGAAACCTCAAGGGAAAAAATGGTATTATACTAGCAAAATTTTATTGCTTATTTAAATGCATATATGAATTTATTAGGAAAACAATAAGGTTGTTTTGCAATGCAAAGATAACAAAATTTGGAGTTACCATTATTATTGAAGTCATAAGCCAGACATGGATTCAAGTTGCTTCCATGCATTTTATACTCCCTTTCTGTTTCCTGACTGATAGAGCAGTTAGGAATGTTATTCCTTTTCTAATAACTTAATTGTGTTATCCAAAACTTGTCTTCAGTGTCCTGTTTATCTATTGCAAAATAATGTGTCCTTCAAACTTACTGGTTTATAAAATATCACAGAAATTCCTATAAGTACACAATTTAGGCAAACTTTGATTCTTCTCTCCTACACATTTACTGGATCTGCTCTCAGTGGCATTCAGCTGACAGATGAGCTGGTCTGGAATGACCAAAATTATTTTCTCACTTGGCTGATACTTTGGTGAGCCCAGCTGGTAAATGGGCCCCTCTCCCTGCAGACTCAGGACTTTTTCTTGTCTTCACTCCAACAGGGCAGTCAAACTTCTCAGATGGTGGTTCATTCCAGGAGAGAACATTCCAGGTCTTCTCACAACCTCTCGAGCTTCCAAAATTCAGACTATGCTTTCCAACATATTCTACTGATCCAACAAGTCACTGAAACGTGACGAGTTTCGGAATGAATTTCTGCCCCTCAATAAGAGAATGACATATGCAGAGAAGGAGTTGAAGGTGTTCTGAGTGGCCCTTTTATACACAAGTGCCACGTTCAGGAAAACCAGACAAGGCCTTTGATAAAAAATGAGGTTTCCATATTTAACAAGTAACAATATATGCAAAGATGTCTCAAGCATTCAATTTCCAAACAAATGTTAAGTGATGAGAGAATCAATGCGCAGAGTCTTCAGGCTGTCATTGGGTAGGAAATTAACTTTCAAATATACATAGTTAATTTATGACACATTCAAAGGTATCTTTTTAAGAATCCCAGCTATTTGAGGAAACATTTTGCCAGCTATTACCTTAACTTTTCAAAAGAATCAGATTTATGCTGCTTTGTATAATGAGACTAAATTTGGTTATCATTGTTATCAGTATGTTAGTAGTGGTAATTCCCTGGGGTCTTGAATTACCAAACAAATAGCATCCTATTCAGGTTCTAGAACATTCTGGGTTCTTCTCCAGCTGGTCAAGCAAACAAAATTGACATCAAATTAGTAGGAGGAAAAGAATAAATGTATTACTGTGTATGGAGAATTTACTTGTCTGTAAATTCTAAAGTAAATGCACACACTGATGGTTTGGTTTTGGGGGGTTGGTTGTTGTTGTTGTTTTGTTTTTGTTTTTTTGAAGCTAGTGAATGGGGTAGGGATCCAGAGCATCAAGGAGAAAGGAGGGAGACTCAGGACAAGAAGAGAGTGACTCATAAAACATGGTAAAAGAGATATTCTGTGTCTTTGCCCTGCCATGCCCTTCTCTAATAGAAAGGATATTTATGGAGATGACTGTAAATCTGGGTGATCTTCATTCTTCTAGGTAGTTAATGATCACAGATCCTCTTGATACCTACATGGCTTTTGTTGACCTTCGTTCCACCTACCAGGTGACATGTTTTGGAAAAGCCTGTTCTGGACATCTTAGGTGGGTCCATACTTCACAACTAACCCTGAAAAGCATGCAATGGAAAATTTAAGCTTTAATAAATTTAAGATGCAAATGGCATTTTCTAACATTGCATGCAAAAGGTTTATATGACATTATTTAAGACTGCATGCTAAAATCTTAATAGCTGATGTTTTTCTGATACAACATACAATGTCTAATTAAGTAAACTTGGGCACCAGTTTTTCTATGAATCATCAATTCTTGGATGCTTCCCCTCCCTTCCCACTATTCTTACACAGTCATATTAGAGACATACCCATGTTAATAATATTGGAAAACTGATCTTTAGCAGCAATCACTTCATTCTCATCTCTGTGAATGATGTGTTTGAAAGAGTATTAGATCTGTATCCCAGAACATAGGAAAATTAGAAAATTTAAAAAAATAAAAAATCTATAGTTTTTGCTGTATTATGATCTCAATCATAAATAAGTTATATGATCATCTTTCTCACTCATATATCAAGTTCAACAAACATTTTTAAAACCTCTCTGGAATATGTCATTGCAGAATGGTACTGATCTGCTCCCATTTGTTAATATACTGTATCAGTTATCTATTGTTTTGTAGTAAACCACTGCAAAGATCAGTGTTTAAGAAAAGAAAAACTTATTTCTTACAATTCTATGAATTAACTGCTCTGTTTTTCTATAACTCCTTTCTGGGTTCATTCCTGTTTGTGTTGGCCAGGTGATTCGCCTAGGTCTATGTTAGTCCCACTCATCTGCCTTGATTCTGGTACTGGGCTACTAGGTAAACCACTTTCATGTGTGGTTTCTCATCTTTTACTAGTTAGGTTTACTTACATGGTGGCCAGAGCATTCCATGTGGAAAGGCAGAAACTCGTAGACTTTGAAGATCTAACCTGTACTCAGTCTAACTTCAGCAATATCCTGTTACTCAATGCAAGTCACAGGCAAGCTCAGATTCAAGGGATAGGAAAATAGATACCACCTCTTGCTGAGAGGATCTGTGCAATTTTAATGAAAGAATCTAGATCCCTTATGTTTACACTCACAAAATTTTTATTTCAAAACAGCGTTGTAACTTGTCAAGGTCTATAGAATTACCTTCAAAACATTACTGGGCATATAACATTGAAGATTGGGGCATTTTTATTATCACAAAGGCAAATCCTAATGCTAAATAATGACTAAGTACATATACAGAGTGCTTTTAAGATATCTGACACTTTAATCTGTAGCTATAATTCCTTAGGATCTTGAATTGCCAAACAAATATGAACTTGAATCATAGTTGACCTTGAAGAGAATTTTTTGTTTATTGCTTTCATTTTACAGAACACTGTCAGTTTGGTCAATAAGCTCTAAAGATACATTCAGTACTTTATAAAACAATTAATTTTATTCTGATCCTAATCAATATAAATGACTATCCTAAAATATGAACCTAATCGATGTTATAATTTCCATCTTCATATTTGCTTTATAAATGTCTTGCTTTTAACCATTAATCCATTTCTAGTTACTGCAAAGATGATCACTCCATGTCACCTAAAGAGAATACACACACATGTACACACACACACTTTATGTTGAGCTAATATTTTCATATTTATTTCATATTTATGGAAATAAAAGTTTGACACAAAGTACCCAAAATGTATAAGAACTTTATCACACAGCAACAAGCACCCAAATGAAAAATAAGTATATAAGTACACTATCATTTACATTCTTGAGATGAGATAGACAATGTAGTCATTTAGGGCTATATCATTGATAATTACATGGTAAGTGGAACAACCAGGTAGGTAGATATGTGCATCTGTGTGCTATGTGTATGTGAATATGTGGTTTGTCATTTCCTTAACAGCAGCCTCTGTATTTATTTGCTTGTCTCCTGTGAGAGAACCTGAATTTGCAAGAAATTTGAAATTTTTTCCAACAGAAATATAATCTTAGTAAATGACACATTTATGAAATTGTTCAGGGAGCTTTTCTTCCTTTTTTTTTTTTTTATAGACTAGGTCTCACTATGTTGTTGCAGGGGGGGAGGGGGTAGTCCCAAACTCCTGGGTAGCTGGAATTACATGTGTGCACCACCATGCCCAGCTATTTTTTGAGACTAGGTCTCTCTATGTTGCCCAGGGTAGTCTCGAACCCACAAACTCAAGCAATCTCTAGCCTCAGACTCTGGAGGCTGGGTTTAAAGGCGTGCACCACCACGCCGGCTGTTCAGGGAGTTTTATTTCAGAGTTAACATATACACCAAAAAAGACATTGATGTGACAGTGTGGATGTGTTCTCAAATATATTAAAATTTGGATTTAACACTTAGTACCAATTGAATTTTTAATGGTCTGAATGTTCCTTTTAAAGGTGAGATTTGAATCAAATATTCTTAGAAGGCTTGCAGCAGTATGAAAACCACTAATTTGGTTGACGTATACTTTATATTGCAGACACCATAGCCGAAGGAAGTTAAGAATCTTTTCCCAGGATTAAGGAGCCAGAGCATATATTCAGCTCATGAGATCCCAGTTCATCCTTTTGCTGGACTTCACTGTTTTTTAACTATGATGTTATCTAACATTATTGTTCTGTCCTTTGATCTCAAATACCTAACAAAGTTTGGGAAGAGAAGAGGAGAAAGTTTGTTAAGCTTAAACAATAATAAATAATTCACACCTCCAAGAACTGAAAGTGACATTGAAAAGCCACCTTTTTCTTATCACATTTCCAATTGAGTTTTCCTACAAATTTGTTTACATGCATACCATGTAACATATCACAAAGAAGATATATTAATATTAATATTCCCTCTAGGTTGTGACCTCTAGGTTTTAGACCATAGTAAATCCTCCTGTTAGGTTCTACTGCTTTAAGTTCTTAAAATAACTCAGAATGAAGAGTTTTTTGCTAAATTTTTAAAGCCTAATTTAACTAACATATATTTTCAAAGTCTATTGTGATTTTCAGGGCTCCAGGCTTCACCAAAGTATTTATTGATGCAATTTCTCAGATATACCAGCATGTAGATGTAATCAGAATCTGGTCTGTCCAGTTGTAAAAAGGACAATCTTCTACTCCCTTAAAACTATAAACTTATTACTATGCTAGGCACACCTTAAAAACTTTGTGCCAAAAACAAAAGACATTATGTAGTGTGGAGAAAATTTTAGTGTGATTGGGGATTTTAGGAAACTAGATACTTGTCGAATTGTCTCGGTTTATCCAGAGGGCAATTTGTCTAAAGCATTAACTTGTGCACTTCTGGTGACTCATTCTAGTTCTAGCAATTTAACTTAAAAAGATGATATTTCTGTGTATATAAATTTCTCACAAATATGTTCATCACAAAATGTTTATAATAGGCCGGGCATGATGGCGCATGCCTGCAAGC
>PVHY01027875.1:0-15783 GCA_004024945.1 Uropsilus gracilis | reverse complement strand
CAGGCTGTCCTAGGGTGGGGTCTCTGTGGAGAGTGGACTGTTCAGGGGCATGGGGGGGGAGGTGTCCATGGAAGGTGGAGCCTGCCTGCGGGGGTGTCTACTGGGCTCTCAGGAGCAGGCTTGGAGGCCGCAGTGCTGACGTGGAGCGCGATGTGTGTCTGCACAGCAAGCCTTCAACGCGGCGGCCGTGGTGCACCACATGCGAAAGCTGCACATGGGCACGCACAGCCCGAGCACACGCCCAGAGGCGGAGGTGGAGGTGGAGGTGGAGCCGGAGGCAGAGGTAGAGGTGGAAAGCAGGCCTACCGTACCCCGCACCCCAGCTGCCCGACCCCGCTCCCCCGAGATCACCGTCACCTGGGTGCCTGCCCCCGACTGCAGCGCAGCCCTCCAGGCGCTGCCCCGGCCTCCAGGCCCACGGCCGGCCGCCCCCGGAGGCAGGTCCCTCAACTGCCTGGTCAACGGCTCACTGCGCATCAGCAGCAGCCTGGTGCCTGTGCAGCGAGGACCCCTACCCAGTGGGCCCTGCGGCTGCTGCTCCAGCTGTCTGAGCATCGGGGGCAAAGAGAAGCCCTCCCACAGCTCTGATCCAGCCCTGCTCAAAAAGGCCCACAGGAAACAGTAGGTGGACAGTAAGGGGTGGGGGAGGGGGAGAGCCACGGGGGGCCCAGTGGGAGGAGCTCTGGGAGGCTGTGCTCTGGGCGGGGCGTTGGGTGGGTGGCTGGGTCCCTCCCACCTCGGGCTGTGCAGCTGCTGGCCAGCCAGTGGCTCTTTCTGCTGCTGGTTTCCCAGTCTGTGAAATGGGTTGACCGTGCTCCATTTCCCCTCTAGCCATTCAAGGGATGTAAACGTTGGGGGAAGTAACAGAGGTTCAATACTGGCAGAAACGGGGTGCATGTGCATGGTGGGCCTCAAGGTCCCTGAGCATCTTTGGGGGAGAGAGGGGAAGGGCTGTCTGGGTCTTTCCTGTGGGTTCCACTCTCTGCTGCAGAGGGAGGCCTAGTGGACAGCAGGGGAAGAGCCCGCTGCCTCCCAGACTTTGCGCACTCAGGTGGCTGCTCCATTTCCTCTCCAGGAACTTCAAGCCCGAGGCTGGGGTGCCAGTCACAGCCAGTGGTGGCCACTGCCGAGTGGGACAGACTGGGGTTTGTCTCATCATGTGATCCCAGAGAGAGCCTGTGCTGTGGCTGAAATTGCCAGGTGGGGGACTCTAGGGGCAGAAAGGCTAGGGCAGGGGGCACCAGGGAGCCACAGTCCTGTCCGAGTCTAAATGAAGGGGGTAGGAGTGAGGGAGGCAGCTACTCACCTTGACCCCTTCTGGCAGGAGAGATGTCCACCTCTTCTCTGCCCTTCCAAGCCTGGCATCCACCCTGCAGGAGGAAGCAGGGGCAGCAAGGCCTGGGAACCAGCGTCTGGGCCCCGGCTGAGATACCAGCGTGGCGCTGCGGGCACAGCGGGCCTGGCCCCGGTCTCCTGACCACCTGCCCTGCGCCCCAGCCCTTGTGAGTGGCTCTGTGTCGTTCGTGGTGAAAAGCTTTAACGGGCTGGAAAGGCCGGCCACCTTCTCCAAGCAAAGCCATATGGAGCCTCCCCCAGCTCCCCCAGCGCACCTCGCCTGCGGCCATCCTGGTGGCAGTGCCTTCAATGGTCTTGTCACTGTGGCTGCTTGTCCATCGCATGAATGGCAGCTCTGTGAGTCTCAAGTTCCAACCCCTAGCCTGGGTCAGCTCCCGGCCACTGAGACCCAAGCCTGCCGCGCACATGGTGCCCGCCACCCCTCAAACCAGCTCCTGTCTCTGCTGGCCATTGAGGCCAGGGCTTGTCACCTGGAGATGCCTCCACACCTGCCTGCAAGAGTGAGCTGCAGCCAGCTCTTCATCGCAGCCTCCTCTGCTCCCGCCCTTCCCTGGGAGTCGAGCACATCACTGTGGACCCCTCATCCCCCCCAACCCCCCAGTCCTGCTCTGTGTTCTGCTCAATAAATAGTTCTATTTTTCTCTACAAAGACTTCCTTCCTCTCTCTTACACCGTGGTTGCTTGGGGGTGGGTGCTGGGGAATCCCTGGTGGTGTTGGGGGTTGTCTAGGTCTATGTGCGCAGGTAGGCACACCCTCGGCTCTGCACTCTGGGCAGTGTTGTGAGACCTGGTTGGACTGGTAACCCTTCCGTTCATGGGGCAAAGGGAGAGTGTGGGTTAGAGGTTCACACCTGGGACCGGGGCGGGGGGGGTGCTCATTTCCTGGGCCCGGTGACCCCATTCCCCCACGAGGTGATGCCTGTGGCACATTTATCACTGGGCTCAGAAAGCAACCCAGCTGATGAGTAAGAAAGGAGTTAAAAGACCAGTGCTGGACATGGTGCACATAGGGTTCCAGATCAGCCTATGCTGGCTTTCCATATGCAGACACACGCGCACATGCCCACCACCACCATCCACTCAGGTGGGTACACATGTTCACAGCTCCTCACGAGAAAGGCACGGCGCCTGGTCTCCCAGGGCACCTCCCCACTCCCGGTCTCCCCCACCCCCCACTCCCAGCTCTGGTCTCTGCCTTCTTCTTGGTGTCACTGCTCAGAGAAAACTGGTTTCTCTGGCCCCTGAGACACGGCCTGTCAGGTCCCGGAGATATGCCCAGGCCCCTGATGTCTAGTGAGTGGCCAGCTAGATGGAGCAGGGCAGACAGCCACTTCTGTCCCTTAGCACTGAGTGGGCAGCAGACATGATGTCTCGGACCAAGACTGATGTCTTGGAGACAGACTGGTTCCTACTCTGGGCATCCAGGGTCTTTGCCAAAGATTTTTATTGGATTTCTCATCTGTACATCATCTTTGGTTGCATTTTCAGGTGGGCCAGGCTTCAGCCTCGAGGAAGAAGGGTGGGACACAGCCCAGCCATACTTGTCCCTTTAAGGGTTCCTGGTCACAGCGGCGGCTGCCTCCATGCCTGAGGTGGCTGCTTTCCTCAGGCCTGTTGGTCCAGTGGGGAGTGATCGGTCGTCCCGTTGGGCTGCTGACTCACTTGCAGGAGGCGTAGTAGAGCACGCGCCCATTGATGTGGTCCCGGATCTGCTCCACATGTCTCTCCAGCCCTGCCAGGTCCGCCGAACGCAGCAGGATGGCCTGGCTGCCCTGCAGCAGCTCCGCTTCCATGTCTGAGGGTGCCCAGAGCAGCAGAGGGAGCAGTGAGACTCCAGGGGCTGCCCTCCAACGTGCCCCACTTGAAGCAGGGGACTCCCTTCTATTCCCACTTCCACCCTGAAGACCTGCAAGGCAGACCCAAGAGGCCTAGAGCCGAGCCCCCAAGACTACCCTGGGGTTCTAGCGCAGGCCGGTCTCCAGCCAGCTGCTGTGCCCTCACCTCTCATCCTGTCCATCATCTCCATGGTCTCCCCGAACAGCTGTTCTGCCTCCATCTTCACACTCAGGAGGCGGCCACCCTGCTCTCCCAGATCGGGGCTCTTGCCCAGTCGGTCCTTCAGCTCCGCATACTTATTCCTGACGCTCTCAAATGCCTGTGAGGGGCAATGGGGGTGGGCACTCAGTGAGTTGTGTATCCCAGAACCCTACCGACCTCTTGTTGAAGCACCAGGGGTCACCTGAAGTGGGCTGGTTTGCCCCTGGGTCCCTAAGGTTTACATAGATGGTCCCTCTCCTGCTCCCCCCTCCCAAAGCACTGCCACTCGGCACCAGCTGACCAGAAAGTGGAGCCTCTCTGACTTTCTGACCTTGGGGGGCCTGGGTCAGGCTGTGTGGAGCGCTGTCCTCACTGGGTGAGGCTCCGGACTGCCTCTAGTCTGTATTGACTTCTAGGTCAACAGGACAAGGTTTGGACCAGCCCCTCTCTGGTGTCCCTGAACAGCTAGCTATCAAGGTGGCTGAGGCAGCCAGCCAGATTCAGGGTCATCCTAAGGCCCTGCTGGTCACTCTGGGGTCATGGTCATTGAAGTGCCCTTGAGCCATGACTCCTAAGGCCAAGCAAGGCCCTCTCCTGCTCAGGCCTTTGGAACTTCCTCTTATTGGCATGGTCCCTCATACCTCCTGGGCACTCAGTGCTCGCTTGCTGGCATCCTTGGCCAGCTGCTGGGCCTGGACAGCCTGTGCCCGCTGCAGCCTGGCCTGGCGGCTCAGCTCCTCCATCCGTGCCCGGAAGCCCCCAAGCTGCTTCGTCATGCCAGTCACCAGCTGTTCTGCTGGCCCCAGTACCTGCCGAACCTGTGAAAGAGGGAGGCTGGGCTCCTGGAGGCTTCTTGTTTTTTTCTCAAACCCAATAGGTAGTGCATTTGCTCCCCAGAGCATCCCGGTGGGCTCCTCTCACACTATGACTCCTGGTTCCCCACCCACCTTCTCCAAGACAGCCAACCTGCCACCCATGCTGTTGCTGTTCAGCGCCTCCCCCACACCCCCAGCTTCTGCACAGACCACGGAACAGAGAACTCAAGGTCAGGGTCCAACCAAACTTGTCACCCTTATGCTGTTTTCTAGCAGCTTCTATGACTTGGCCTGGAACCTTCTCTCATTTCTAAGCATGGGAGAGGGGTGCCATGCCCTCACCTCTGCTACCCTTTCTTGCAGGAGCCGAAGGTAGCGGCTGGTGCCCTGCATGGTGTCCTGAGCCTCCTGCAGTGCCACAGCACCCTGCCGCAGGTTGTCCACCACGCCATCCACCTGGCCCTCCACAGCGTGGGCCCGGCTCCTGGACAGAGAGCAAGTCAGGGACTGGAGTGGGATTGGCCCCTTATGGCCCCAGAGCACATCCTTTCCGGCTGAGATGTAACAGAGAGGACATCACTTTCCCATCGGGATCGCCCAGCAAATGTGAGGGAGTCACACCAGGTGCTGGTCTGGACCACCACCACAGGCCAGGTAAGGTTGACCTGGATGCTGTTGTCACGCCCCCAGGGTCACTATGGCAGCTTCCCCTGCCCGCCAGGCCTCTCCACCCATGCCCTTGGAGCAGCTGGCCTGGCTGTCAGCACCATAGCAGGGAGCGCAGGTCCTGGGTCAAGAGACATGTGGCAAGGGCGTACCGGGCCTGCTCAGCCTCAGCCTGTAGCCTGCGGGCTCGGGCGATGTCCTGCTTGGTCTGCAACAGCACCAGGTCCACGTTGGGGAGCCTGGCTGCGATGGCCTGGACCTCTCTCATCTTCTGCAGGATGGTGGCAGAGTCTGTGGGCAGCCACAGGGCCAGCACGGCCTCGCTCACTTCCTGGATGGTGGCTGCATCGGTGTCAGGGTCTGTAAGACAGCGTCTATGAGTCCAGGGGTGCTCGGCCCTCCCCAGAGGTGAATAGTCTGTTTAGAGCTAAGCAGTGCCCTGGGCACGCATATCCACAGTGCCTCCCTTTCCAGGCTCCCTGCCTCCTGGCCTGCCTGACACCAGCTGCAGGTTTCAGGAAGGCTGTCTGTACCACTGGTACCATGCCACTGGGAGCACAGAGGTGGTGGGGTGGCCCCAGGGGCAAGTACTGAGCAAAAGTCCCATGCATACATGCAGAACTGCTAAAACCAGGGGAGCGACAGGAGCTGCACTGCCTCCTGGGCAGCCAAGTCCCTCCTGTGCACCTCTCTCAGCGAGCGAGCTCGTCTCCCAGAGGCAGATCCGATGGCCCCATGTTTACTCAGATGCCACCTTCTCAGAGGCCAACCCTGGCCATCCACAGCCCTTCCACCAACTCTCCTTGTACTCTGTGTGCTTGCTCCTTGGCATTCACCACTATCTGGTGCCGAATACTTCTGGCATGCACTGGCCAGCTTTCTCAAGACTCCCCAGAGGCACCAACCTTCATCTTACCAGAGTGTTAATCTCAGAATGAGGCTTTCCCTAGAGACGCTCCCAGGTGAGGCCTCCCATAAGGGCATTCTCCTAAGTGCACACTCCCAGGTGAGCAGTCCCTAGGTGGGCACTCTCCAAGGTGGGCACTCATGCCAGTGAGCACTTCCAGGTGGACACTCCTGTGTGAGCACTCCCAGATGAGCATGCCCAAGTGCCCATCCTCCTCACTCTGACCCTTTCTTTATTTTGTCTATAATACCTCAGCTGGCTCCATTTGTGTCCGGCTCAGTCTCACCTGCTCTGAAGAGCAGTGTGTGGGGAACTGGGCCTGAGACCTGATTAGACTCCGGTGCACATGGCCTGTGGGGCTGACAGGTGAGCCCAGGTACAGATGCCCACAGGGTGGGGACAGGAGAGTTTGAGCAGTTTTCCAGAGATGGGGTTCAGAGGATTCTGAGAGGCAGGTGGGGAGTTGGGGAGTTAGGGCAGTAAAGACTGTCCTAGGAACAGAACATGGTCAAAGGCAAGGAGGCGAGGCTTATGTGCATGTGTGCCAGTGAGTGCAGGACGTGTGTGTACGTGTGTGTGTGAGGATGCACAAGTATGCCCCACCCCCATGATGCGGTTGTACAGCAGTGGAGTGTGGAGGTGGTGCTGCCTGCTGCCCCTCCATGTGGGGTGCCCTTGGGTGAGTGATTTAACCTGCCCTGGCTGAGATCCCTCCTTTCCTGGTAAGCAGCATCAGCACTTGGCATGGAGAGTCAGGGCTGACTCCAGGAAAGGCAGAGCAGAACTCAATAAATGTAAATACTATCTATCTTGTCAACTCCATTTGCAGAACTGAGACACTCCTGTCCCCTCCCTCCAACAAGCCTCCCTCACATCCATACTGGGCCCTGGGCAACCATGAACTCCACAACCTGGCATCCACGAGCATAGTCCTGGAACCCATTGGGTTCAGGCCCCGCTTTGTCCTGGCTCTGTTACTGGACTGGGCTGCAGAAGTAAGTACAACTGAGGACAGAAGGGGTGCCACTGGCCCACCATGCTCTGCTGGCTCACATCAGCCCCACTGCACCCTGACAAGAGACACCGACCCACCTCCCACCAGGCTGGGTCCCAAGCCGGGTCTCCTTGCAGCCTCCTTTGTCTCTGCTTCCCCCCCGACTCCTAGTCTTTGACCCACCTCTTCATTCACCCGTTCCAGCACCTTCTCCTTACCTCCTAGGCAGCCCTCCTATGGCTGACTATAGTGTGGCCCAGGACAGGGGACAGGTCTCAGAAGCCTTGCCCTCTGTAACCTGCCCTACTTGGAGGGGCTCTGCTCCTTGGAGTCATAACCCCGGAGGTGACAGGCTGTGGTCACAGGGCTCAGTGCCCCTCCCCTGAGGCCCTGCTGGGCCTGATCATCACATCAAGCACAGTCTGAGACACCTTTCCTTCTACTTTGTCAGCTCCTGAGCCCAGAAATACCACCCAATAGAAGTGAGAGTTCAGCTGAGAGAAGAGCAACCTGGCCCCAGCCAAGGGTGGCAGTCTCCCCGAACCAACCCCTCCCCCAGGTGGCAAGGGCACTCTGGCCGCTGGACCCTCCAATCACACTGGGGGGTCTTGGGTGTAAACATGCAGGAGCTGAGACAGCCTACAGGACAGACAGTCGTCCTGGTCTCCTGGAGCTGCCCGTCTGGGGGATGCCACCAGCAGAGTGCTGGTGGGTGACCTTAATGACTACAGGGCAGTAGAGGTCCACACCACCAGGACAGTGATGGGAGGGGCGACTAGACAGGAGGTAGGGCAAGGCCTCTTGGGGGAGTTGTGTGTAACTAAGGTGATAGGGCCTGTGCCAGAGGCCTGTGGATGGTCAGGCAGGTGTCCTAAGGCAGTGGGCAGCCAGGGAGGGAGGACCAGTGAGCCCGGTCAGTCAAGGCAGTGCCCAGGGGTATGGCAGTGAGATGCGGGCCATGCCAGGAACCAGAGGGACTATAGGCAAAGGAGGCTATGATACCCTTGCCAGGCCTTTCAGAGGTGATCCGGAGAGGGCCTAGGCATGTGGAGGGGCCTGGCACAGAGGCAGGCACGGACAGAGGGCATGCTCACCGGTGAGGAAATCCCTGATCTGCTGCACGAGGAGCCTTGAACGCCTGATGTCCTCCTCCATCTGGGAGCGGCTGGTGCTCACCTGCCTCTCCAAGAGCTGGGCATCGGCCTGGACCTTGGAGGCAGTTTCCTCGGCAGCCCTGATCTGTTGACAAAGTGTGTATCAGCAGCTGCCAGCACTCTGGCGCCACCCCTCCCCAAGACACCTGGGAATATTTGTGGCTAGCCCACTTTGGCCCCAGAACATGAGCCAGGTAAAACCCCAACACCTCCCCTCCTGTGGCCTCAGGCAGTCACCTGCTGTCTCCCACCAAGGCTTTCTTACTTGAAAATGAGATTTCCAGGGCACCCTCTCCCCCGTCTCTTCCTTGGGCACCAGCCCCAAGGCTCACCTACCCTTTGCCGCGTCTGCTGGAGCTGGGCACCGAAGCCCCGAAGCTGATCGGCCACCTGCCCTGCTGTCCAGAAGGCGTTCCCAGCCCTGGGGAGGGTGCCCCTGCAGTGGGGGCCACAGACCGTGCCATTGTGTCGGGGACACAGCTCACCAGGGCACGCTCCTGGGGTGCAGGACGTCTGCCTGGAGCTTCCACAGAGCTGAGAAGAGATGGTGGCATCAGCAGGCACCAGACACTCCCCAACAACTACTCCAAGCCCACACCCCAAAATGAACAGCCAGAAAACAATTTCCTTGGCAACCAGGAGCCTATGTAAGGATCCAAGGCAGAGTGGCAGAATTGGGGTGAGACAAGTTGGGGCCCCAGGAAGACAAGCTTTGGGTAGCACCTACCTTGTTGATGGTAGGAGTCAGGTCAGGCAAGGCAGCCATCTCCAGTCTCAGAGCTGAGAGCTGGGAGCTGCCCAGCCCTCCTGTACCCCCAAACTGCCGCCCCAGTGCCTCGGCCTCCTGACGGCTCTCCCTGAACTGCAGCAGCAGGCGGGCGCTGTCGGAGGCCTGCCGCTCAGCCTGGGCGGAGCGCTGGTAGGCTGCCGTCAGCATCCGCAGGGCCCCTGTTGGAAGGCAGAGGGGATGGGAGGCCCTGCACCTGAGGCCTGAGGGGTAGGGCCTGTGGGAGGGGGAGGCCAGGCCTGGGTTCCCCACCTGCAGCATCCGCACTGCCAACTCTCTCAAACTGCTCCCTCTTGCTCTGGTACAGCCCCAGCAGGCGGGTGAAGCTCCTGTCCAGACTCTCCAGGTCTCTGGGGAGGGATAAGGTCTCCTCCTCCAGGGGCAGGTCTACCTGCAGGTCCTGGAGGGTCCGCCTGAAATGGGAGGAGAGTTTTTGATGAAGAGAGGAGGGGTGGCGCCTGCCCCAGCCAGGCCCTTGGAGAAACCAACTCAGTCAGGGAGACCAGAGGCCTCAGCAAAGGCCGCAGAGCAGAGAATACAGGGCAGGAGAGCTCCTCCATCCCCCTGCTAGATAGGCACAATTCCCCAAGCCCCTGGGGGACAGGACACAACCCCACTTCTGCTGCATAGGGTACAGCCCCATATCCTCCCACTGGATAGCGCATGGCCACCTGTCCCCCTACAGGGGGAGGTGTAAGCTCCTCCCTTCACTTGTGTGAACCTCACATCACAGCACCGCACCCCCCCTTCCCCCAGCAGCCTCCTTGAGGAGCCTTTCCTGTCCCCTCTGGTCACAGGCTGACTTCAGCCAGCACATGCACACCTGCCCTGGGTTGCCTGCCCAGGTTCCTGCCCTTGAGCTCTGGGGGCCCCCTGCCTACACCCCCTACCCACAAGCCTGTCCTTGGCCTGCCTATGAAAGGGCAGCATTTTCAGCAGCAAACACCTCTCCCGGCTCTGGAGACCAGTCACACAGCTGGGTGACCGAGGGGACCCCAGCCAGTAGGGTCCAGGGAGTGCAAACTAGGGTCCGTCTCCCAGAACTGACCTGAATGATAGTGTCTCTGCTGGCAGGAGAGGTGTAGCAGGATAGTCCCCCTCCTGGGTCAAGCAACCTCTCTCTACAGTCCCTGCTTCAGGGCCCAAATGGGAATCCCCACCCAGGTATCCAAAAGATCGGACTTGACCCTGAGAGAATGTCCTGCTTCTCTGGGCCTGCATTCCCTTCTTGGTCTCACAGGACCATGATGACTGCTAAGTGCCGGGCAAGTGGGGCCCTTATACAGGTCCTGAGTGCCTGAGTGGGTACCTGATGGAATGGATGGCACTGGCCACCTGGGCCATCTCCTGCTCTGTGGCCACAGCATTGCTGAGAACCTCGCGGATCTGCTCCATCTTGCTCTTGGCATCCAGGATTCGTGAGGCCAGGTGGTGGTCAGTCAGTCCTGACCCAAGCCCCAGACTGGCAGTGGTGTTGCGGAGGCTGCTGAGGCGGTGGGCCTGGTCCCGTAGGGCGGTGTCATAGGTCTGGAAGCAGGGGTGGCAGGCCACACACACTGGGAAGCGGTCGCAGAAGCCTCGCTGGCATTGGTCACAGCGGGGCCCGGTCAGGCCCGGGCGGCAGAGGCAGCGGCCGGAGGCCTTGTCACAGCCCGGGCCCTCGGTGCCGCGGAAGTCGCAGTCACAGGCTGGAGTGAAAGGTGAGGTCAGAGTGAGGGCAGGGAGGGTGTCCGGTGGGGAGAGGGTCGGTGGGTCTGCCTGGGGGACCTCCCGTGTGATGTTCCCCCGGGTTCCTGGCTGTCCAGGCCAGGAGAGGCCAAGGTGAAAGCAATGGCAGAGCCAGCACAGCACCCACTATGTGCCTGGGGGCCAGCTGCATGCTGGACTTGCGGCCCCTGTTGCCCATTTTACAGACAAAGCAGTGGTCCCAGAGTGCATAGCGGCATGGCCCTGGGCCGCAGCAGGGAGCAAAGCAGGACGGCACCAGGTCCATGTCCTGAGTCTGGTTTCCTGGAGAGTTTCCTGGGCGGGGCTGGGGGCCAGGCATCCTGGGAGGGGCTGCAGGATGCAGGATTTCAATGGTGGCCTGACCAACTCTGGGGCAATCCTGGCAGTGCCCATGCCCCCGGCTTCCAGGTCCAGCAGACTGTCCTCTGCCCATAACCTTGGTGCCCAAGACACACACCTCGACAGCCCGAGGCCACGTCTCCATACGTCCGGTCGGGACATTGGCGGATGGCCACAGCACTGCAGGTCAGGCCGCCGAAACCCTCCCGACAGGGGCACTGTCCTGTGAACTGAGGGAGCAGTGTAAGGACCACAGCCCACCTGTGGCAGCAGTGTTTAGTCCAGAGCAGCAGGTGGGCCCAGGCCCATAGCAGAACAGAGGCCCCTGAATGGGACCCTTGAGTCCAACCCTCAAGTCAAGGTGCAGAGCAGCCCAGAGGGAGGTGGGGCTGGGCCAAAGGCCAAGGGCTGCTGAAGAGAACCCGGGGTGACCCTGGGGGGACAGGGCAGAAGCCTATGCCTGGCATGGAGAGGCCTAAGTGGGCAGCATGGAGGGGAGAACAAGGCTCCTTATACCTGGTGGCATTGGGGGCTGAGGGAGTTCTGGGGGTCACAGGCACATGGTTCACAACCCCGGCCGCTGGCCAGCTTCCAGAAGTGGGGGGCACACTGGTCACACTTGGGGCCTACTACGTGTGGCAGACATAGGCAGCGGCCGCTCTCCTCATCACAGGGCATGTCCCGCCGGGCCCCCAGAACACTGCAATCACAGCCTACAGGAGAGAACATGCCCCAGGGTGGGCCTCAGGGAGAAGGTGGCCCAGGCAAGTGCCAGGCAGGGGCAAGGCCACCCACCCATACCCAGTTGCTCAGCTGCATCCACTGCACTGCCTCCCTCCTGCCCCAGGTGTCCACCAGCCCTCCCACTCACGATGGCAGCCTTGCGGGTTGGCATGGGTGAGGCCGGTAAAGCCTGGCTTGCACAGGTCGCAGCGCTCCCCCTGCACGTGCTCCTTGCACATGCACTGGCCAGTCAGTGGGTCACAGGGTGCTCCTGGCACAGCCCCGTCAGGGTCACACTCGCAGGCTGGACACACAGGTGGCCACCACGCAGAGAGAGAGAGAGAGAGAGAGAGAGAGAGAGAGAGAGAGAGATGCACTGACTAAGAACAAGTTCTAGAAGCCTCACCTGCTCAGCACCCAGCCTCCCGGTCTATAAAGTGGGGGTGCTGGGTGTCCCTGGACAAAAGGCATTCTCATGCAATGAGAATGAGAAGGAACAATCAAAACCCAACACAGTCCCCGTCTTCTTTGGGGACTCCTGTTGTTTCAGCAGGAGAGAAAGAGAGAGTCGACACATTCAGGCTGAGTCCCAAGCTGACCCTGAGCTGCAGGAAGGCGCTGGATCCCTGAGACCCTGAACTGGAACCAGACATTGGAAAATGAATGAATGAATGAATGAATGAATGAATGAATGAGTGAATGAATGCAAATGATGCCTCATCTCATGAGTATGTGCTGAGGATCTTTGCTGAGATGGGGACTTCTTTCTGCCCGGAAACTGCTGTAGGACTCTGCTCTCGTGTGTGTCACTCAGCCTGTGGTCAACGTGGTCCCAGCCTTTGGCGACAAGTCTTACTTTCTGAGAACCTATGGATGATGTTCTGTGGGGACATAGGCCTAACATGTGCAGGCTGGTCTGGAACAACACACTCAGATACATGGACAAGAACCGTTATCCTGCTGGCACAGAGCCTCACTGTGAGCACTGCGCCCCCTTGGCTCTGTGCTAGCCCTGAGCCGACAGCTCCGCATATGGCAGCTGAGTGTATCCCACTGCTGCCCAACCCACAGATCAGAGAGCTGAGACCACAGACTATGGCTCTGAGACAGCCAGGGCCTGCTCTGGTCCCACAGCTAGCAAAGCAGCGACATAGGCCAAAACCAAGCCTGCTTTATTCTTTCTCGACAGGAGGTGCTCCCACCCCAGCCTCTTTCAAAAACTTTCCTATATCCTGTCCAGTCGATCTGCTCTGCCCTACAGGGGCTCACCCCAGGCTTCCACACCTCACATTCGCATGTCCACATGGCAAACGCTCCCCAAGCACCTATGTGGCTGTGGTGGTAGTGCTCAAGTGTGCAGACACAGCTGGGAGGAGATCCCAGGGTCAGGAGAGGGGAGACAAAGAGACAGCGTGTCCCAGCGAGGCTAGATCTCTGTGCTCCCGGAGCACTGCCTCCCACGGCCATGTGTGGGGTGGACATGGAACCAGTCCCGAGCCCCACTCACGGATACAGGTCTCCTGAAGGGGTGCACCCGGGCGCCGGTTCCGGAAGTAGTGCAGCTGGCAGCGCTCACAGTTCCTGCCCTCGGTGTGGTCCCGGCAGTTGTCACACACACCCCCATGAGCACCCTGGCTGGCAGCAAACACCTCCGGGTCGAAGTGGCAGGTCTCTGAGTGCCCGTTGCAGTCACACCCTGGAGGGAGAGAGGCCGCAACTGGCTGTCTGACCACATGCCCTGTTGCCCTGTTGCTCTGCAGGCACTCAGGGACCCCAGGTCCCAGGGGTCAGTGCCACTGAGTGACCCCATGAGGCCAGTGGGAAGGCAGAGCAGAGCCAGAGTGCAGGCACCTGGCCCCTGTGGGCATGAAGAGCATCCTGTTGGACCAAAGTGAGAGGTCCTGCTGGGGCTGCCTGTCAGGGCTGGGAAGCCCTCTCCTCGTGCAGATGAGGCCCTGATGCCAGAGGCACCGGAAGCAGAAAGGACAAGGGTAGAGGCATCCAGCACACAGGAAGGCAGCTGGGGAGGCTAAGGAGGACCTTTTCTTCCCTGTGCAGTGGGGGGCAGGGCAGGGGTGCAGGGACACATACTCTGAACCTCCTAAAGCCCCTCAGCAAGGACGGTTCAATGCCACTCACTGGGAATTAGATGTAAATAGTAAAGACCAGGCCCACCCAGGGAGGGTCATCAGGCTTGGGGTCAGAGGCCCGACTCGGGCTGGGGGCTCACGTTGACATGCATGGGCGTCCCGGTCATCAGCAGGTCTCCAGGGCCGGTTATTGTAGAAGGGGGCGCAGTGCTCACAGTGAGGCCCGGCCGTGTTGTGCTGGCAGACACAGACGTGGGGCACCTGGGGCAGGCAGGCGGTCAGCAGAGGGGCCCCATGTCCCAGGGAGCACCTGCTAGGCCCCAGCACCCCTGGCCTGTGATGAACTCTCAGCAGGATGCAGGGTTGCCGGGTTGAGTGTGTGCGTGTGATGTGTGTGTGTGTGAGTGTGTGTGCACTGACACTCCAGCAGCCATTCTAAAGCTCACTGCTCTCTGTGCAGAGCCTGGCCCCATTGCCTGGTGTCAGGACGGGATGGGTGCCTGCTCTGTCCCTGCCTCTGTAATGTGGGGCATCCTTAGAAAGGGTGCTTCCTTTCTAGGGATGCTTCCTTGCCCTGCCCAAAGAAGGGGAAGCTGGGCACTTGGAGAATTTTTAAAAGAGTGGGAGAAAGAGGAAGAGGAGACTGGAGGAGGAACATGGGGAGCAGAGACATGGAGAAGGTGCACTGGCTCCTCGGTCTGGGACACACCCCACGGACTAGGGGACACAGAAGGAGATGCTTGAAGAGACAGACACGTTGAGCTAGACCTCAGGGAGCTCAACCATGGTGGGTTTTATCTTGATTTTGCTCCTTTCACCCCAGGCTTGCTGGGCCCCTTCTGTCCCTCTCTGTGGTCCCTCCAGTAGGCGTTTTAGATGTATGGCAGCTTTTCAGGCTTCAGTGGTCCTGTTTGGGCTGACCCTGTTCAGCTGGGCATTTACCCATGAAGTGGGGGTGAATTTGGGTGCCTCATTCAGACACTCCTCTTTCTCTTCTCTTCATTGCACACTAATAAAATGTGTTTGCAGTCGAAGGTCTTACACACTAAGACTATGTTTATATGGTGAATGGCAGAGCCCATTTAGAGCAGGCAGGGTTGGGGGTCCCAGGCTACCCCTTATTCTGCTCTGTAACACCCTCCAGGAGCCCAGCCACTGCCTGCATTGTCTCCTTGTGCCCTTAGCATCTAAGCTGCTCCCTTCTGTCCAGCCCCTCTGCCCTCCCCACCAGCTGCATCCCCAGCAAGGCAGCAAGGCGCCTCTGTCCGCCAAGCTTTCCACCTGAATGCACTGCAGCATCATCAGCCCAGCTTTTTAGAACTACCAACGCAGCCCAGTTCAACCTGAATCTCAGGCACAACTCAGGGCCAGGTGTAGCTGCCCAAGGGGCCCCAGGCTGGGGAAGTGCCTGCTTGGCACCTCCTCAGACCAGAGGCTGTCAGCCAGGTTCTATACTTTTCCTGTAGCCTCAACACACAGCTCTGGTCTCCTCTTCTGTCCTGCCTCCTCTGCTGCTGCTTGTGGGGCTGGAGGGTATACCCAGCCTGCCTGTTCCACTTGGTCATGGGGGTGCTGGTGGCTGTGCGGGCTGTCCTTGCTGCCAGGCGGCACTTGGGGTCTTCAGGGTGGCTCTGCCTGGGCAGCAAGGTTGCCTGGCAGCTCTGAAGTCCCCAGCACAGTCTACTTATGTGGGAGGGCAAGTCTGGCCACTTGTTACCCCCTGAACTTGGGGAGCAGCGAGGACTGCAAGCAAACACCCAGCCTGAGGGGGCTGAGACTGCCATCAGAACACTAGTATTTGAAAAGATTCCTCCATGTGGCTAAAGCGGTAAACCCTCATGTCTTATAGGGAACCCTGCCTCCCAGACCCCAGGACACCTGCATGGGAGCCCTTCCCACCCCTGGCCTCCTGGCTGTCACCTGTACAGAGGTGGTGGCTCCAGGCTGGTGGATGCAGCGGTCGGCATGGCCATGGCAAAAGCAGCTTCCATGCAGGCGTAGCTGGGAGATGGCGTAGTAGGTGCTGGGTGGGTAGGAATCCCGATGGGGCACAGGGCCCAGTCTGGTGAAGTTGACTCTCAGGTTGGTGATGGGCCCCAGCTCTGAGAGGGCACAGGAGGGCAGGGAGGTGAGGGGGTGGGGGCAGATCTCCTGCAGAGGTCCAGGGTCCCCAGAGGTGAGTGGGTG
>PVHY01027874.1:0-15801 GCA_004024945.1 Uropsilus gracilis | reverse complement strand
TAGTGGGATTGCTGGGTCGAATGGTAAGTCCACATTCAATTGTTTGAGGGTCCTCCACACAGTCTTCCATAGTGGCTGGACCAGTTTGCACTCCCACCAGCAGTGTAAGAGAGTTCCTTTTTCTCCACATCCGCGCCAACATTTGTTGTCTGTTTTATTTATGTGGGCCATTCTTACAGGTGTAAGATGGTATCTCAGGTGGTTTTAATTTGCATTTCCCTAATTATTAGTGAGGTGGAGCATTTTTTCATATGTCTATTAGCCATCTGTATCTCCTCTTTGGTGAAGTGTCTTTTTAGTTCTTCTCCCCATTAAAATTTTTTTATTTATATATAAATTTCACCACATTGTAATCTCAAGGATTTGCCCTCCCCCCCTCCCCTCCCCTCCCTTCTCCTCCCCTCCCCCCTCTTTCCCTCCTGCTCAAAGTTGTGCACTTCAGTTTGGGGCTTCGCTTGTTTTGACTTTTCCTCAAGGCTTTTCGCTTATTTTTTAAAAGTCAGTCATTGTACTCATCCACGAAGACTGGGACTGGAAGACAAAGAGGGTCAGAGCTGACACCAGAAAACGTCAGCCGTCTCCACGCAGCGGGCGTGACTTAGACCGTGCAGACGCTCACAGATGAGCAGGTGCGGACACCATCTCCTGGGAAACACCCCCAAAGGCTGCCCTGATCACTCCCGTTCAGCGGGGGAGGCCTCTGCTTCCCCAATACCATGGACCAGGCCAACGAGAAGAGAAAACAAGCTGAAATCGGCACCTGCCCCCTGCCCACCACCTGCCCTTGGGGTCCATCGCCCAGCAGGATGCCAGGCACGTCTCTGGTTCCGCCCGCTCCTGCCTCCATGGCAACAGTCTCAATGGCCCGGATGAACCTGAGCCCCAACTCGTCCCCGCCACCCAGCCCTCCCCTGGCTGCGATCCACCTGCGGACAGTGGTCCAGTCTCCAGGTGTGCTCACACCCCGGACAGTCTCCTTGTTGCAGTGGTCTGAAGGGCTCTTATGAGTACCACGTCCACTCCCAGACTCTGTCTTCCGGGCACCCCACGGCAGCTCATGCCCACGCCAGGCCACCCGCCAGGGATGGAGAGCGCAGATCCCCCGTGGGTGTGTTCAGAACACAAGGACCTGGGTGGCCGTCCGGCCCCGCCTCGCTCCGGAGGTCAGTTCCCAGGGCGCTGGCCGGCTGGCCCTCAACTCCGCTCATCTCTTCCTGACACACAACCCGAGCTCTCGGCAGCCTCGTGAGCTCAAGTCCTGGCCAGTGACCTGTGGACGGAGGCCGGGGCTGCAGCAGCTGCCCACGTGTGCTCACCAGCTGCTCGGCCAGGGGCAGCCGGGGTCAGCTGCAGCCCAGGGAACTGACTGCTGCGTGACCACGTGGACATTGCAGCCCCGGAGCTGGACGTCAGCAGCTCCTAGCAGCGCGAGGACACAGGGACGTGGGGTGGAGAGCACCAGGGGTTTGCGTGGGCGTGGCAGGATGGGCCGCTCAGCAGCTGACCCCTCCCCCCAGTGCGTGACCTTCCTGAGCTGAAGGGCAGGTGCAAGGCTTCCTGGGGAGACGGTGGCTGGGGGTGTGTCTCGGGACGTGTGTCGTGCTCCCCGACACGGCCGGCGTGTGCATCGGCGGAGAGGGGCCCTCAGACCTGGCGGCCCCCTGGCCACCGCCTGCCGCAGGTCCCCCTGGGCCGTGCCTCCCCCTCCCCCTGGCCCAGGCACTGAGGGGTCAGCAGGGGTGGGGTGGGCGGGAAGACATCCCGTTGGGCTTCTCATACTCCCTCCTCTCCCTGGCTCTGCCTCAGCCCTCAGTCCACTGCGCACAAAGACAAGCCTGCGCCCCCCCTCTGCCCCCAGGAGACCCCACGTCCTCAGACGGGCCCACGCCGCTGCCCAGCCCGGCCAGGACCCCGACCAGGGCCTCAGCTGCACACGCCGGATGAGCAAAAAGCCCTGAGTTTGTGGTGACCCAGCCCTGGGGAGCAGGGGCCGAGGCTGGGGGCAGGGGATCCCGGAGGCCGAGGACGGGGTCAGGGGGTCCCGGAGGCCGAGGCTGGGGTGCAAGGCCCAGGGCGGCCATGGCCCTGAGTGACGCTGGGGCCAGGGGCTGTGTGCCCGGGTGCCCGGGTGGGTCGACCCTCGTCCACCCCCAGAGTCGGGACAGTGGACAGGGCTGTGGCCTCCAAGCCTGGAGCCCGGCGGCCGAGGCTGCTCTTAAAGCATCTCCGGCCTCTCTCCGCCCTGGGCCTCACTGTCCTTGTCTGCTAGAGAACAGGAGCGCTGGACCCGGCTTCCTGCCTCCACGGCGCAAACCCAGGCCACCGGGCGGCTCAGGACCATGAACTCCAGACGGGTGAAGAGCATTCTGGGAAACAGCCACAGTGACCACGAAAAGAAATGGAATTTTCAGTAAAATCTGAATGAGCTTCAAGACCCCAAGCTCCCCACACGCATCCTCGACCCACGAGGCCCCGTACCGAGGCCCAGCGTGGACAGGCGGAGGCCGCACAGAGGCCCGAAGCCCGGGCACCACACCCGAGCCATGCCCCGGGCGTGGCCAGCAGCCTCCCCGCTGACCAGGCCACTCAGTCAGGGGACAGGAGAGGCGGCTTTGCTGCTGTAACGAAGCCGCTGCCACCTGAGGCATTTCCTAGGCGGAAGCCGCTGGGAGCCCGTCCCCAGCCCAGAGGAGAGCTGACCCCCTGACAGGCGTGGCCAGTGCTCTCTTGGAAACACGGGAAACGAAGTTCGGGCATTTCTGAGCCAAAACCTGCCTCGCCACCCGGATGACGTCACCCTGCACTTCCTCACGCAGCATCCCTGAGCTTCCGGCATCCCCTGGCCAAGAGCGGCCAGCACAGTCCCCCTGGCAGGCCATGAGGTCGTCAGGCCGGAAGTTAGCCGCTCAGGACAGCAATACGCCAAGTGAAAGGGAAAATAACCTTTTCATCTCATTTTCATTTTTATTTTTTATTTTATGTATTTATTTTACTTTATGACCTTATTTTATTTATTTTATCCTCTTCTTTATGGGTCGACCTCCACACGAAGTACGAGACCCACTGAACCCCACGCACCCTCACAGAACCCCAGCAGCTGGCACAAGGCCATCGGCACCTCCTGTCGGCTCGGACGCACCTGCAGAGCTTGCGTGCCCTGCGTGTTAGCGGCGAGGGGGCAGCCCCTTTGGATTCGTCAGTGAACTTGACCTCCGCCCGCAGCCAACAGCTGCCCAGAGACCAAACTCTGACGGCGAGGATAAACACAGGGGCTTATTCACAAGTGGGAGGAGGACAGCTCTCAGAGTCAGATGTCCACGCCCTCACGAGCGTGAGGACAGGAACCCCACTTCTGCTCTTCGGGGAGCTGCCTGGGTTTACCTCAGACTTGGTGCCGTTCTGTCCGAAGCCGCCCATTCACAGCCTTGTCTTCCGTCTCTAGCTGGTATGGAGTGAGGTCCACTACCGCCACGAGGTTCAGCCCAGGCCTGTCTGGTCATCAGGGCAGTTCAGCATCCTTCGCGGCCACCTCTTCTCCGCCTTCATCCAGCTCCGGACCCTCAAAGGCTGCAACGGGAGCCCCAAAAGCTTCAACAACCCCCGGTCCTTTTCTTTCTGAAGTAGAACTGTCCATACCAGTTACCAGATATCCCAGACCAGATCAGCGCTTCTCCTAGCTAGTCGGACTCTCCGCCTTTTTCTTTTATCCCCTTTCCCTTGCTCCCCCTCCCAGCCAGAATCCTGAGGATAGGATTGCCAGCCACACTCTCCCTGGTCTTGGAACAATAGCCCCACAGAGAGCTATTTAGCTTCTTTGCCAGTCTGCTTAAGATCTGCAGCATGGGGTAAAAGAAGGAAGTGACCTCCTATCTCCCAGCTTCAGGTCCTTCTTAACCTCGGTGGCTTTCGGACTCATGAAATGGCAACGGTGATGCCTGTTTTACCAACAAATAACACTGCCTGCCGTCTTGGGGTCCCGGTCTCATAGTGAGCTCCAACCCCAGCCCTGCAAAGAGAACTGTGGCCTTGACATCAGTGTGCCCACAGCTGGGGCTGGACCATCTCTAGTGGCCACTCAGGTGCTGTGGGCAAAGGGTGCGCACCTGTTTCTCCCTGAAAACCCGAAGCTTAAAATAGTGATCAGGGCCTGTGGGAGTTCACTCCAGGACCTCGGGGTGCCCCAGGGCTCAGGAAACTCCCAGCCGACGGCTGGGGGTTGAGGTCCCATTCAAGCCCCCCACCCCCACAGGCTGAGCCACCCTCCACCAAGGGACAGTTGTCAGGCAGCTCAGCTCCTCTGGCCCTGGAACGGGCGAGTTCCAGAGTCCCAAGGTCTTTAGGATTCCGTCTTCTGCAGGCTCGGGCGCAGTGTGGCTCGGGAGAACCATGGAGCTCAGCTCCCCCAATCCACCTGCACATTCCGGGGGGGGGGGGGGCGGGAATTCTGCTCCGCAGCAGAGACAGGGGCCTGACATGCATTGGTGTTGTTGGAAACAGACTGACCCAAGTGATACCATTTAGTTTAAAATGTCCACGTTGGAGCCAGTGTCCTCTTTCCTGCCCTCGGTGGACAGGACCCGCCACGGCTGGCTGGTCCCACAGCCTGTGTCTGCCTGCCCTTACTCCTGGTTGTTCCTGACAGCAGCTTTTTCCTCCTGATGGATGAAGGATGCCCGCATTGTCCACCTGATGGACGATGGACGTCAGCATTATTGGAAACCCGCAGTTATGGGAACATGTCCTACCATTATGGGCACGTGTCCTGTCGTTATGGGAACGTGACCTCCACCTGCCTGCTGACCTCACAATGGGGGCGGGGGCGGTGTCGCCCTATGATAGGTTGTCACAGAGACTGCCGGGGTCTCTCTGGCCGAGCTGGCTTGGAGCCCCTGGTGCCCCAGTCATAACCCTGCAGCCTTGAACTTCAATCGGAGTCTCTGTGTCTTGCTGAGCGGCCGCAAGTCACAGTAGTTGTTTTTATTAAGATTCCTCTGGAAGACGCTCTGGCCTGACCTCACCTGGACCATCTCCCCGCAACACGCCAAGCTGGACAGCCTTGCGCCAAAGTACCCAGTACCAACATTGCGTCCATTCTCTCATCCCTTCTAAGCCCCCACAGCCTTCACGTGGGTTTGAGTCCCCGTCGCCCTGGGGTGCCGAGGCCTCGTCCACGCTCCTGGGGCCCGCCCAGCCGCTGCAAGAAGGACGCCTCCATCTCATCGGTACCATGATTCCCTTTGCAAAGGCCCTGCATTTCCTGCGGCAGCCCGGGCCCTGAAGCTCGCAGATTCCCAGTGCGCGTTCGAAGAGATGTCCAAGGATGATGGACGCTCTGGCCCAGCCGGCCTGCTCAGGGGCTTGGCTGTGGAGAAACTGCCCCTCGGCCCCAGACTCAGCCAGGTTCTGTAAGGAGCCTCAGCAAAGACGGTCGGTGGGGAGAGCCATGCAGGGAGAGACCCCACCCTGGAGTCAGCTTCCTCTTCCTTCCGAGGGGCTGGGGGCCGTGGCCTTGAGGGCTAGCGTCTGGGTTTGTGGGAATCACGTTCTTCTGCCTGTGGCACCAGGGCCATGGTCCATGAGGCCCGCAGGCGCCCCGGCCAGCTCTCCTCCCTGCAGACCCATGAAGGCGTGCTCTGACGCATGAGATTTGCTGCGACCTCCCCACGGTGCGAGCCGTAGCCCACCCAGGGCCGCAGCGGCTGAACGCAGCGCGGAGCTGGGATTTTGCAGCTGGGCCCAGGAATGCCCTTTGAAAGCTAAAGAGTTGGGGCGACAACATCTCATCTGGATGTCATGCCACCGCCCATGCCGGGCAACTGGGGAAGCGTGCGGGGGGCCCATGCTGGGGCGGGCTTCAGGGGTGTTCCCCGGGGCTGTCCTCCACTACCGGACCCCATGAGTCCTCTTAGCACACATGGGGGCTCAGGGGGGCAGGCAGGGGGGCAGGGAGAGGCAGGACAAGCACACAGGGGCTCTGGGGGGCAGGGAGAGGCAGGATAAGTCATCATGGATTCAAGATCCAGCTGTTCCTCCCCAGCGACTGGCCCATCAGGGCCTTAGCTGCTCTGAGACTGTTGGTCACCCGAGGTGTTTATCGAGTCTCCGTTGGGCGCTGAGTTCGGTGCCCGCAGCACGCCTGCACCACCTCACTTCAGCACCGTGACCGCGTCCTGGTGCGAAGTCCCATCTACTCATGAGAAGGCTGAACTCCCCCAGCTCCCCCTCCAGGAGCTGGACCCGCCAGCTAACACCTGCACCTGCAACTGCACACGCTGCCAACAACGTCCCCCGTCACCAACAGACACGCGGTACCCAGCCCTGCTTGTCAGCTTCCTTTCTCGAGACAGCACCTCTCTGTCACTTCCCGTCATTCATGCCCTTGGCCCAAATTTAGATGCCAGGCGTGCAGCCCAGGACCCCCAGGGCTCCCCAGTTTCCACCAGCAGGTGCTCTGCTCCCCACCTGGAAGTCAGGGCAGAGCGTGAGTGGGTCCGAAGCCGGCACATTAGAGCACCTCACCAGCCCGTCTTTAGAGCCGCCGCTACCCAGGTGGTCCACCGCGCATCTGCAGCACAAGACCAGGTCCACATAAGCAGGGCTTTTTAGTGAGAGGACCATCCCCAGGGCCGCCCAGGCCCCTGGACGGCCCCCTCCCCCCAGCCCAGGCTCTAAGTCCGTCCCGGTCGCCTGTGTGTCCAAGCGGAATGGCACCACCTCTTCTCCCCTGCCACCCGTGTGCCAGCACCAGGGGCCCCCAAACCAAGCAGCATGACCCTGGCCAGCACCAAGGCCAGGGTGGCCAGCAAGCTGCCCTCTGGTCAGGGACAAGCACTGCCTTGTTGGCCTGGGCTGCTGCCAGTGGGTCGGAAGTTTGTGGCTTCTCTCCTGTCTGCCCGCTGCAGCCGGGGCCCAGCACCTCACAGCGCCGGCCCCTCCCTCCTCCTCTCTGGCTTGTGTGTGCATGTGTCCTTCTCCCTGCACGCACGCTCCTGCTCTCTCACCCCGTGTCTTCCCAGTGCCTGCACGGTCCCCCTCCAGCCTTCGCTCCTCGCTCCACCCTCAGCGGTGTCCCTCTAGCTCAGCTGCAGCTTATTACAAAGCCACGGCCCCAACTCAGTCTTGTCACCCCCTTGGAGAAGGGACTTTGTCCTGCCTGTTCAGCAGCCCCTCCGCTTCCCCCGTCTTGGGGTGCACTGCTCAGTGCCATGAGGCTGTGTCCCCTCTGAAGCCCCCGTACCTTCCCGGTGACCACTTCCTGTAGAGACTGAGAGAACAGGCCCACGTGGCCTGGCCTGGGGAAGCCCCCTGGATGAGTGAACAGGAGGTGGCGAGGAGCCATGGTGGGAAAGTGGCCAGCAGAGCTGTAGCCAGTGTGGAGTCGGAGGCCAGAATGGCAGGCCAAGGTGACCAGGGGCTGCTGAGAGCAGGCCTGGTGAGTGTAGCCAGATGCCGCTGAAGGTGGGCCTGGTGAAGGAAGCGCTTGGAGCCACAGCAAGGAGGCATATTTGGAAAACTGACTTTGCATCAACAGCTGTTGGAAAAGTTTGAAGAGACTTGGAGAAGCAGAGCAGCTCAGAACACTGGAGAGAGAAGCAAAGAGAAGATGCTAGAGAAAGACTGGACTTTGCAGGGTGCCTGCAGGTTTGGAGGGGCAAAGGGGGCACCATCTTGGACATGTGTTTGGGACTTTCGGACTAAACGGTACTTGGGTGAAGTAACTGGTCGCTTGTGGCAGGAAGGACTTTTGGGGGGTTTTTTGGTTTTGGTTTTCCTGGTTAATTTCCCTTGTTAATAAAACCCTGTTGTTAAACTGCATTTGTCTGGCCACTGCTATGCACGGGTGGTACGAACCTGAGGAAACCTGACTAGCAGAAGCTGCATTTTAAAGGTGGCCTGTTGGTTAAAGGTTTCTGCCCATTTTGACCCGATTTCAGGATCTGATGTGCAGGGAATCCCAGCAGTCTTTGCACCCCCCACCTCTTGCCCAGAGCCCAGCCCACACACCACAGAAACTCTTGCAAGCAACCGCTTCACATGGGCCAGATGACCTGCTTAATGGACATTTCCGTGTGCGCACAGCACAATCCCATCGGGTGAACCGTGCTGCATATCTTCACATGAAAAGCGGAGACTAATAACTTTTCTCTCCTCTGAGTCAAGCTGTTAATTTCCACGTGGAGTATTTTTTAATAACGTTGGCGGCTGCGGGATTTTAGGACATTCACGTTTAGTTTGGAGCCCTCTACATGAACGTTTTCCTTCTGGTTCAGATGGAGCTTTTATCTGCCATGTCCTTCACACCCCTGCTAATCTTAGTGCAGAAAAGCGTCATCTTTTACAGAGGAGATGTTGAACAAGGCCCACAGCTGATTGTTGCTCCGTCAGAAGGTCTAATTGGACGGTGGCATTCTACACCAGGCTCGCGTGCAGGGAGATAATTTTCCCTTCATTTTCTATGTTATCAGAAAATTAACCTTCATTGGCAACACCGTGGACTGGAACACTCACAGAGCTCCCCTCGCTGCTGCTGCTGCTGCTGCTGCAAGAATTTGAATTTTAAATTTACCCTCCCAGCCTCTGCAGAAGAAGCACAGTGCAGACACTTCCAGAACCAGGGGGTCTATGATCAAGTGGGCATTGGCAGGGGGTGTCCCAACCAGAGCTCTGCTAGTCCTCCAGGCCTTTGGTGAAAGCATCGAGGTTCCAGCTTTGCACGGCCTCAGCCTGTCTGGAAACCAAGGCCCCTGTGGGCACTTGAACCCCAGAGCTGACCCAGCCCCTGTGGGCACTTTGTCTCCTTGTCTGGATGCTGGACATTGGCCAAGGGTCTCCCTGCAGGGAGACCAGACAAGCAGCTTGAACCCCAGAGCTGACCCAGCCCGGGCCACGTCGGCTGAGTCCCTTGAGTTGTGCTGGGGACCCAGCCCGGGGGGAATGAGTCCAGCCCACGCAGGAAAATGCCCAAACGTCAGGCTCAGAGACTATAGATACTTCATACAGGAATCTGCCCCCTTCGCACGTATCTGAAGAGTCCGGGAAGGGGCGTGTCCGGGGCTGAAGGAAACCGGACCTTTCCACGCCCGCCTGCTCGGCCTCCATGGCTGGCCGGGTCTGCACACCTCCTAGGCTGCCAGGATGCCCCAGCCAGAGACACGGATGGGGGCGTACACGTCTGTGGCTGTGGACGCCAGGGCGTGCACGTGTGTAAGAGTGGACGCCTCGCCAGGAGGGGCGGCAGGTCTGAGTCTGCTGTGAGACGCTGAGATGATGGGTGTGAGGGGAGAGGCCAGCGACTGTTGTCCCCCTGCCGGGCAGCTCGGCCGTGGACACTGTGAAGCCCACCAGAAGCTCCAGATGTCTCCCCAAAAACGAACTGTGGACACACCCAGGCAGGGCAGCAGCCCCGCAGGGAGGGGTGAAGGAGGGGCTCAGCTCACACGCAGCCCCCAGGGCCCGGCTGTCCGTGACAGGGCCACCTCGAAAACCACGGTCTCTGCAGACAAGTCCAGTTGAAACGGGGCGTGGCCCTGGCCTAGCAGGTCAGGGGCCCTTGAAGAAGGGAGATGTTGTGGACACAGACAGGCGGGGGGAGATGCCACATGGTTGCAGTGGCCCACCTGGGGCCAGAGGTGGCCGGGCAGGGGACAGCAGGCTGACGGTCCCTTGAGGCGGGAGGGGGCCCGGACGAACCTCCTTCAGGCTACCAGCACCTCAAGCTCAGAATCCTGGCCTCTTGAGCTGTGAGAAAATAGATGTCCTTCAGACTGAGTCAGCTGGCTTCGGGGACTCTGACGGCAGCCTCAGGATCAGGATGCCCCCCGCGCCACCTTTGCCCAGCACACCCACGTCCTGGTCTGGGGGGGCTGGGTCTTGCAGGCTCCAGGCTCCGTTGGGGCGGGAGGTTCCTAGAGCCTGGAGCTCAGCTGGTGTGGGGCAGGCGGTGGTCATGGGGACAAGGGTGGACGCTGGGCTCAACCCTCAGCAGGACGCTTCAGGTGCGGGCACGGCCGGAGGGTGGGCAGAGCAGGGCCAGGGGAGGGGCTGGAGCTGCAGGGGGACGGGCTTTGCCTTCTCTAGGGGTCAGCTCAGGGGATACACCACCAGGAAGGCACCCCAGCCTGCCGGCTCCGGACCCTCCCTGCTGGGCACTCTGGCCTCCCCGGTGGAGTCCATGGCGCGGCCACCAGGGCCTGGGCTCTCCGGACACCTGAGAGGGGTGTGACGCGCCACATCTGCCTGCGCCATCAAGTCGATCCTGAGCCTGCCGCTCGCACCTGCGTTCATGGGACTCACAGCTCAGCGCCACAGAGCCAGGCCCCCTGCACCGTGGCATTGGCATCTTCTCAAGTGTTTTCCAAACAGTCTGTGCCGACAGCACCATGTCCTGGCGCACGCCCTGTGAGGCCGGAACCTCAGAAACAGGGAATAACTTGGTCGTCTCCATGTGAGGTTTGGGGTGGGTACA
The DNA here is from genome assembly GCA_004024945.1 of Uropsilus gracilis. Taxonomy (NCBI): domain Eukaryota; kingdom Metazoa; phylum Chordata; class Mammalia; order Eulipotyphla; family Talpidae; genus Uropsilus; species Uropsilus gracilis. The sequence goes on along the minus strand of PVHY01027874.1, from coordinate 5,336 downwards.
AACAGTGCACCTGGGGAGCAAGTTGACTCCCTGGCGAGCTGGGCACCTGGTAGGCATCACAGAGCGACCGTGAGCCTCCCGGGGCATGGAGCAGGACTGTCCGCTGGGCACCGCGGCCAGGCAGTCAGGAGGCTGCAGCACAAGAAGCTGGCGGAGCTGTCTACACAGCAGGCCACAGGAACACCACCGGCTGAAGGTTGTCCCCTCGCTTCCTCCCCCAGCCTGGCCAGCCCAGCTCCTGCAGGCCCCAGCCCCACACCCAGCAGAGCCAAAGTTGCCTGCATTTAGCCCAGGACTGCAGTTCGGGGGACAGGCCCTCCCGCCCTGGCCTCAAGCATGTTCCCGTCCTTCTCTCTGAGCACCAGGGCAGAAACAACTCTGGGTGTGCACCCCGGCACTCAGACTCAGCCAACAAGCTTCCCCGGCAACGCAGGGCGGCCAGCCAGGTTCTGCCCCTGTGGTGTTCCTGACTCTCCTGCACCCTCAGCTGTGCCAGGCACTCCAGGTGCCAGGCGGGTTCTGGGCTGACTCGCACCTTCTCTGGCCAGCACCCCACCCCCACCCCCATGCTCTGGCAGCTGACCCTGACTGCAAACACCGCCCGATGTGAGAGAGGCCAAAAGGAAGGAGAGAGGCCGGAGCTCCAGGACCACATGGGCCAGACGTCTCCCATGGACTCCCATGGCCACCCTTCCCCCATGTGAGAGAAGACACAGATCCAGGGGGAGGCTCTTCCCAGCATTCCCAGCAACCTCTGCATCAGGAAGAGCCCAGGCTCATCCCAGGTCCCCCCGGCCCGCACACCCTCTCCTTCCCACAGACTCCTGCACCCTCCCTCGGCATGCCCATGGCTTCAGATCAGCTTGGTGTCCACCGCCAGGACCCCAGGAGCAGCGCCCACTGCCTCCAGCCCCCTGCCAGGAGGAGAGGCCTCTTGCCTGGCCTGGTCCTCAGGTTGTAGGTTCAGTCCTTCTGGGAGTGAAGGCTGGGTCACTGACTGTGATGACGACAGCTCCAGGCCCTCCCTCCTTGGGCCTCCCGGGCTATCACTGAAGCTCTCTCAGAACCACCACGAGAAAATCCTTGCAAGCTGCGAACACCCATCCTCAAACAGGGCAGTGACGCAGTTGACAATTCTGTTGGCGCCAAAATATTCTGGTGGGTGGGGTCTAGAAGTCCCCATGAGAAGAAACCAGGAGTGTCAAAGGCAGATGAAAGGAAGGGGTAGAAGAAAAAGGAAAAAAAAAAAAAGGAAGGCGATGAGAACGGTGGACTGAGAACAGGCCCACGTGGCCTGGCCAGGGGAAGCCCCTGAAGAGTGAGCTGGAGGTGGCAAGGAGCCACGGTGGCCAGCAGAAGAGTGGCCGGTGTGGAGAGTGTGGTGCCACAGCAAGGTGGCATAGTGAGCTGATCCCTGGAGATGGCCAGGGATGGGGAAAGCTGATTCGTGCATCAATATTGTGGAGGGCGTTTGGAGCACCTCGGAGAAGTGGAGCAGCTCGGATCGCTGGAGAGAGAAGAAGCCAAGAGAAGACACCGGAGAAAGACTGAACTTGGCAGAGTGCCTGCCTCAGGTGTGAAGGGGCAAAGGGCGCCATCTTGGACTGTGTCTTTGGGGCCTTTGGGACAGAATGGTGACTGGGGTCAGATAACTGCCACTTGTGGTTTTAAGGACTTGTCGTTTTCCTGGCGAATTTCCCTCGTTATTAAACCCTGCTGTTGAGCTGCATTTGAGTGGTAACCAGTGCTCACAGGTGATGCGGACCTTTGGTTTGTTGGTTAGCGCTTCTGCCCCTTTTCGTCTTGATATCAAAACCTCGGTTCACTGTCTTCCATAACAAGTCAGCCATTTGCTGGCATCAGTGAGGTTTTCTGAGCTGCCTGGCCTCCCACCGCCCCAGGAGAACACTCAGCAGAGGTCAGGTGAGCGGGTGTGTTTAGCTTGGAAACCCTGGGCTTCGCCAAAGTTAGTCTCATGACCAGGAACTTTCCAGTCCACTCTCTCTAGCTTCAGGGTCAGGAACAGGCCCAGGCCGTTGCCCAGCCTCCAGCAACAAGACTTTCTCCAAGCACCAAGACGGACAGCCGCCAGGAGTCTGTCCGAGGAAAGACAACCCAAAACTTCTCCCTTGTTGAAGTCAAAGGTGAGGGCCTGAGAACTCCAAGCTCACCCCCAGCTTTTGGGGGTGCTTTTGAGGGAAACGGAGAACCAGAAATCTCGCTCTACTGAGGAACCCTGGCCCAGCCCGCAGCCCTGTGTGGACTCTCATCACGAGCCAGGAGTCCAGCACAGTGAGGGGTCCTGGACAGCGTGGCCTTGGTTCATGCACAGAGCTGGGGTTCCTGGCCTGAGGGGGAGGGTCCAGCGGTGGTAGCAGCAGCAGCAGCGACTCTGGAACAGGAGGGATGTGGTACCAGGCACATCCCGCCAGTCTCAGCCCTTCCGGCCAGGTCAGGGGCACCCAGTAGGGAGTGACATCAAGTGTTCTGTCCAGAGCTACCCTCTGGCTAGCCAGCAGCTGCGTTCCTGCCCAGCGGCCAGACCACACCCTGTTGAAAGCGCATCCCTGGGTTAGCCAGACCCTTGGAGTCAGCCCACAAGCTGGTGCCTCAGTGAGAAGAAGAAACACACCAGAGTCCACCCCAAGCTGCCCCACCGCCACCCGGGGCGTGTCCATCGTGTCCAAGGGACGGGCACTTTGCAGATAGTCTCAGTTGACAAGCAAACACCCAACAGCCCCTGCAAGAAGCATCTGCATCGTGGACTTGTCAAGAGCAAGCGACGACTCCTTGCTTTAGGAAACTGGACGCTGTGGCTCTCCTTGCTGCAGCAGCCCCACCCCTGGCCACCATGAGACGCGTCCAACTGAAGACAGGCACATCTGCCCCACAGGCACCTGCAGGGGCAGGGGGCTCCACCCCCAAGCACCCTCCTGAGCTCCTCCCCCCACTTCAAATCCCCATTGCCCAGGGCTGCCTTCACGTTCTCTCCAGCTGAATCTTCAAAGTCAGGCGCCTTCTCAACTCCAGGTGATGTCGGTGACCAAAACAGGCAAAACAAATAACCAAACTTGCAAAGGGGAGCAGCTGGCCCTTAAAAGCCAGCCACACACCAGGTTCTGAAATCGGGTGGGAAAGCCGACAAAACAGGGTGCTTACCCAAACTTACAGAGGGGAGCGATGGCCCTTTAAGGCCAGTCACACGCCAGGTTCTTGCCAGCCCACACATGCAGTAGCAAGACCACATAAACTGTAAGAGGGAGGCAGAAACAAATTTACTTATTGAAAGACAAATGAGACAAGAGCCACTGAGAAGGACAAGGGAACCCCTTTGGTGATCTCACCACACAGTCCAGTCTCTAGTCCAAAATGCACATGGCTAGAGCAGCCATGTGCATTCACAAAATGGCGGCTGCCCCACCTTAAGTGGATGAAGGAGTTAAGATGGCGCCGCTGCTCCTTCTTCAAAGACACAGCTCCACTAACTGCAAGCCAGAAGAAGCCAAGATGGTGTCGCAAGATGGAGTCATCAATCCTTCTCCAAAAGCTGGAGATTCAGATCCAACGAGGAGAACCAGGATGGCTGTCATCAAGTCTCCAAAAGGCACAGCTCCAGCATTCCTTCTGCTCCAACTCCAAAGTGGCCCAGCATCAGCAAGACTCACTCGATACAGCAACACAGCAAGGGCTTCAGACGTCTCACGTGGGAAATGGCAACTCAGCCAACTCTCCTCAGTTCTCCAGAAGACTCCAAATTCTCCCTTCTCCTCTCTGTCCTCTTCAGTTCTGTTCTCTACTCTTCTCTTGTCTTGTCTCTTTCCTTGTCTTTTCCTCCGTCCCCTCCCTGATCCTTTAATCCTCTTTTCTCGGGAGAAGGCTTAACTTCCCTTCTCCAAGTCTCCACCCACCAATGCTAACAATAGCCATTTTAATACATCACCACCAGTACTGGGGGCTGCAGCTCTAACACGGGGACTTGTTCAGCCCAAAAGCATCTTGGTCTCTGAATCCCTACTCAGAGGACAGGCGCAGGGCCCTCTGGAGATGGCCAATGAGCGGCGGCCATTCCACTGACCCTCTGGACCTCCTGGAGCCATCTGCAGACTGGAGGTGGCCCTGGCCAAAGGCAGCCTTGCTAGCCCAGAAGCCCCCTCCATGTCCCCCAACAAACCTGTTGACCAGCTGCTGCCCTGGTCCTCATGGTCAGTCTCAGTGACACCGAGGTCCTGTGAGAAGCCGCATAGCCCCAGCACTGAGCTGGGTGGACCTGTGCCGGGACTTCCCAGGAGCTCACCGAGAAGGTTCCAGTGGTCTCCGAGCAGTACCTTGTAGCCAGGGGCTGGTCCCCCTGGGGTATCAGCAGCCCACTCTCCACCCACCTGGACCCTGCAGCCACTCCTCCCTTCTCACCTGCTCACACGCCTCAGCTCCGCTCCCCAGCCCTGCCCAGTGCTGAGGTCACTGCTCCAGCTCCTCCTGCTTTTCCATAAGCTGCTTATACATCACTGATGTACTAGTCACAGAAACATGATGGTTATGCCCCGAGAAAGGCAGGGCGGTGGCCCCTGAGCCCCAGCTGCGACTCCTGGACGTGCCCCTTTCCCCCCAAGAGGTGGCCATGCGCTGTCCTGTCCATGGATCTGGGCCAGCGCCCTCGGTCATCTGCGGGGCCACCGCCCAGGAATTGCAGAGTCCCGCACTCTTCAGCTCGACTCCCAGACAAGTTCTCGCGATTGTGGTTGAGTCAGCCTCTCCCCATGGCAGACATGCCTGCTACCTGCGACCGACAGACACGGGCGGGTGAGCTGCAATCAAAGCTGTGGTTCTTCAATCGCAGGAGAACGCTAACGAGCAGGCATGGAGCTGGGGCTGGCATCACAGCGGGCAAAGACCAGGAACAGCCTCAAGGCTTTTCTTACCCTCCGGCCGTCACACCCGCAGCTGAGGCAGCATGATCTGCTCCATCCAGGCTGACAGTGGGGGCTCCCCCTGGCTCCCCTTCTTCACCAAAAGTAAGTCCTATCCCAGCACAAATCATTGAGAGCGTCGCTCTCCCTGAGCCCTGGCTGTTCACGCTCACGGTGCTCTGGGCAGAGACAGGTGCCTGGCACATCATAACATGCACACGCTCACCAAACATGCACACGAGAGGTATTTCTCATGACCTGGGTTTGTTTAGGACAGGTTTCGCATTCTAAATCCATCTGGTTGAGCCTCCCCTCCTTCCTCAGTCGCCGTTCCATGCTGTTCCATGCTTTTCCATGCTGTTCCATGCTGTACATGCTGTTCCACACTGTCCCAGCCTCCCCAGACTTGATCTCTGTGAAGAGCTTGAG
>PVHY01027873.1:0-15787 GCA_004024945.1 Uropsilus gracilis | reverse complement strand
AAGATTGCTTCTGAATACTTTTTAGGAAGTTATATTGTTAGTTAAAATACTTAAATTGATGTGTTAATTCTCAGTGGCAAAGTAAGGAATTGCTTTAGGATGCTCCTAGAAAAGTTATATTGTTAGATACACCTAGGAAAAATCTATAATCTGTTAATATGTTAATTGCATATACTCATAGAATGCTGATTGCCAAAAAACACTATATATATCCATAAAAATCTCAAATAAATCGCAGCAGATTCACCACCCCTTGAGTGTGTGCGTCTGTTCGCCATTCGCCGGCTCCTGTGTCTTTCCTGCCCAGCTGAACCCTGGTCATTTGGCCTGCGACCTCGCCCGGACGGTCCGCAGCATTAGGCAGTCAAGCTCCTAATGGTTGTATACATAAGGACCTTGGGCTCTTATCACTGCAAGAATGTCACTGTGACCTGCTGTGCCTTCTGGGAAGGCTTTGGCTGATGCCTGACCCTAACCTTCTCCTTTTCCTTTGCTTTACCATAACTGGTGAAAAGGTGGGTTGAGTAATTTTTTATCTTTTAGAATATTTTCAAGTTATGACTGTTACCCAAAAAATCAAAACAGACAATGCTCCCTACCACCCCTCTTCAAAATGTTTTTCTGAAACAATGAGAAATTTCTCATCTCATAGGTATTCCTCATATCCCTACAGACAAGCTATTATTGGAATGTACCCATTGCTGCTGCTTTTTTTTTTTTTTTTGAAACTAGGTCTGACTATTTTTGCCCGTGGAACCGCAGGCTCTTGTTGCCCAGGGTACCACAGACTCAAGCGATCCCCAGCCTCAGCTTCCCAAGTAGCTGGGATTACAGGCGCATGCCACCACGCCCAGCTATTTTTTGGAACTAGGTCTCACTACGGGTCCCAAGTGGGACTCGAACTGCGATCCCTAGCCCCTGCCACTTCATAGGCTGAAGCTTACAGGCACGAGCCACCGTGCCTGGCCCCATTGCTGTTTCAAGGATGAAAGGTCAGGTTGAGGGGTGCTGAGAGTCTCCATCAAAGGTCAGATTGGGGGCACTGGGCGCCTTCACCCTTAAGAGGATTATGGATACCACCCACTTCAAGTCTTACCCTACAGCTACAGCTGAGACTGTCTTCAGTCTCACCCACCCCACCCTGGTAGCAACCTTGCCCACAACCTTGCCCACGACCTTGCCTGTCACACTAGCAAAACCCACCCCCATGTTCCTGCCCCTATAAAAACAGACACCAACTCCATGTGGGTGCGACTTCACTAACCCCCAACTCTGGGTTAGTGGACCTCGCCCAGGAGCTCACGGCAATAAACTCTTCTTAATTCTAATTGACTTGACCCCTGTTTCTCTCTTTCCTCACCACCATTCTTTCACATTTCCTTGCTGTTCTTTCATATCCCTAACTCCTGTTCCCTCCTTCCTCTCTGACCTTTCAAAGGATATGCTTCAAAAACAAAAAGAGGGAGTAGGTAGCGGAGACACCCCCCCAAGTTGTTCTTTATAGGGCTTTGTTTACTTTTATTTTTTAAATCTTGCAGAAGATAGTCTGCAGTTGATCACCATTGGCAGTCTTTAGAACCTGAGTCCACTGTCCTCAAGGAGTGTTAACTCAATCTGTATTCTATAAAAATGAAGTGGGAGAATGGGGTCCAGGGTGATTCAATGTTGGAGTCAATGCTATGTTTACATCTCAAATGATCATAGTAAAAGTTATATGGGGTCCCTCTCAACTAGTGAAACCTCAACATGAGTAAACTGGACATTTTGACATTGAGCCACCAATGGAAGTATTCCAAGCCATGTACATTGGGTGGCTGCAAGTTCAAGTTCCCATATCTAACCCTTGGCAGTTGCAACCCCCTCTTTGGAGGGTTTACCCAAATGGTGGAACAAACACTGCAGAACACTGGGCAAACCTGAATCCCATAGACCTTGCTCCTAGCAATGCTTGGAGTCATTAATATACAGGTAAGTATGGCAAGTAATCATTCGTACTGGGTCTACATTCCAAACGGTCCTTTGAGTGCTACTATTCATTGACTATCTGATCCTATTCCCATTTATACTTATGATTCCTGGTGGATGCCCAGCCCCTATGACCCATATGGCCCAGCATCTCCAAAGGAAGAAGGCACAGTTATCCCCTATTATGAGGTGGGGACTGAAGGACCACCTATTTGCATAGGAACTGGAAATCATGTCAGGTATGGCTTTCAGTTGTACAAAATAATTCTCATTTTAAGCAGTTATTTCTGCTGCATGCTTGAGGTTTTCAACACAAAGGTACCTTGTACTCAGGACCCTGAGTTGCCACTTTGTCAACTTACTACAGTTGATGTGCAGCAAGCAGTGTATCAGAGCGATTATGGCTGAATCCTACTTAACACCACACTGGGTGAGATTCTTGATTGAAACTCTCAGAGCTCTGCTCACACCAAAGAATTCAGGTCAGATCTTAGATGGCACAAGGAAAACAATACCTTACTGTACAAGGAAATGACAGCGTTTTTTGGCATGGTGGGAACACATACCCCCATAACCACATTTACTTCATGGGCCTTTACATCAGCATCTATGGAAATTGGGTTCAGCATTGTTTCCCTGGGGGAAATGGAGAGGTCATCATTTGTCACAGAACAGGTCTAAGCATTCTAGTATCACTTTCACTTGAAATGAAAGTCATTATATTCAGGCTTGTGTTTGTCTCCCTTATCTACTTATGATCATTCAAGCCACTTTGACTCCCAATAAGTATTCTATTATCTGTTTTAATTGTGTTTTTTATACATGCATTAACCCTTCGATGCCTTTTAATCCTGCCAAAAGTAGCATTTATAGCCTTAAGGCAAGAATTGGGGCTTGGCTACCAGGACAAGCTGTGGGTCCATGGCAGGAGTCTCTGGCAGCAGCCTTGCTACAACATCTTGTAGACCATGTAACCTGCCAATATAGACAGTTTATTGGGACTCTTGTTTCAGTCCTCCTTGGAATTATTGCTCTGACCGCAACTGCAGGCACTGCTCTCCATTAGGTGACCCAGATGGTGAACTATGTTTCTAATTGGCATGCTCAATCAGAGCACCTGTGGACCTCTTAACGTTGCATTGACAGTGATTTTGCAGTTCAATTACCTGATCTACAACAGGCTGTAGTTTTACTTGGAGACAAGGTGAGATCAGTCCTCAACCCAGCTGCAACTTAAATCTGATAGGAACACCTCTACCTTTTGTGTTGTCTTAATCCGAACAATCATATTTACTTTCCTTGGGACAATGTTAAAAGACATTTAATGAGACATGAGAACATTTCTGAGGAGCATCTGCTACTTCAACAGCATATAGCCGATACTTATTGCACTCAATTGAGTACTATAACTGTTCCTGAAACCTTATCTGATTTCATGCAGGGCCTCAGTTCTCGTGCACTATCTAAATGGCTAAATATATTTGGGAGCTCTTCCTTGGTATGTGGGGTCTTAGAGAAATGTCCGTTTGTTCTTGTCTACATAGTATGGCAATGCTCCTCACAGAATCGACAGTGAGTAATGCAACAATGGGCAGTCTTTTCCATTATGTCACAAACTCTCTTCAAAAAACAAAAAAAGAAGGAGGGGCCGATATAGTGACCCAACCTCATGATGACAAAGACCTCAAAACTTGGAGGAGGACATGAAAGGAACTGCAAACGTTCTCAAGGATAACTGGACCTACCAGGAAAACATTCGAGTTGGTTACTCCCTTACAAGTAACAAAATTATGCTATAGCTCATAAGAAAAACAAGTTGTTTCTTGCTTGTAGATGTTTTCCCTTAACTTTCCTCTATTCTGGAAAATGAAATAACATGGCATGCAGTTCTCACAGATTTGTGCCAACTCTGTCCCTGTTTGTCTTACTGACTATTCTGTTTCTTTCCCCCTTCCCTGGGTCTGGTCACTATAGGAAGGTGACAGTGCAGCCAGTTCCTCTGCTGGTGACATGGCTAGAGACAGCTGTAAAGACACATTTTCTGCTGCTGCGCCTCTCTATCCTCTCTGCTGGGCTTGGTGCAAAAACCTGTGGTCTCCAATGTGACCCAGAATCCTAGGAGCCTCCTAACAACACAGTAAATAAAACACTTCGAATCCTTAGCTCCTAAACCCCAGGAATCTCATGAGAGCTCAGAGGGTCCTTTGTATGTTGACAACCTGATGGGCTAAGCCTCTAGCAAACTTCAGAGTGAAGCTGGTGGCCAGAAAGAGCAGGAATGGGCCTCATGGAGCGAGGTGATTAAGTTCATCACAGAAGTCAAGGATCTTGCCCACATAATGAAACCTAAAATCAAAACAAAACAAAACAAACAAACAAACAAAAACTTGGCAAGCTGGGCTGGAGTTTCCTTGTTGGTGAAGCATGGTGGTGCTGGAACCTGGACAGAGCCCGGAAACTTCTGCAGCCTCTCCACCCCTCACCCTGTGCCAGGCAACCCTTAGTGGTCCCTGAGCCATAAACCTGGATCATAAACTAATACTGAAACTGTCCTGAGCCCTGACAGTCATTCTCGGAAACTATCAAACCTGAAAGAGGAGGAGTGAGGACTTTTTAGTCTATCTCCAGGATGAACAAATAGGGTGGATAATAGGTAACCTGATTGGCAACTGCCATCTGAAGTGGGGGATGGTCATGTGATACGGGAGGAACCGTTCAACCCCGTGGTCTTATGCTGACTCTGGGTAGTTCACCTCAGTATCAAATGGAGTTGTAGGATACCCGGTTGGTATCCTAGAGAGCTGGTGTCAGGAGAGAAAAGCCCACATCCCTTTTCCAGAATGAAGTGCTCCACATTTCGGGTCTCAGAGTTCCCACAGAGGTTCAGAGCCATGAGATTAGCCCTCTTTTAAGGTAGCACTTCCGCTCTTGGTGAGTCTAACTGTTGGAAAATAGAATTTCTTAAAAATAGAAATAATCACATATAATGTTTAAAGGTTTCTATCCGTTTTCAACTTGATTTTAATCTCTTGACAGACCTAAGATGTCTCATTTAAAGGTTAGCAAACTGAGACTCAGGGTCATGAGTCAGTCACCCAAGGAGTCAGTGTTCAAGCAAGGAGTGAACAGCAGCTCCTCAGGCCTGGATTCCTCCATCCCAGGATAAGTCAGTCATCCCCAGAAACAATCTCACCACAGGAAAGGGTCAGGGGATGTCACACCCCTGTCCGCCTTATCCATCTCTACAATTCTGCAAAAGCCTAAGAAAGTCCATGCCTGGCTCCCTAGAAGAGTATTTTGGGACTATGGGAGTTGGAACTGTCCCGTTTTCTGTGAATTGTGATTAGTTGAGTGCTGAGCTGCCTACAAAGCATATCTGGCCTGGAACTCATACCTCAGTGCCCCTCATACTTTGCAGGATTTGCAGTAGAGCTCAGAAAAACCTGAAAACCAAAAGTGACTAGAACCATGCTCCCTGCATCAGCTGTACTTTGATCCTGAGAGCTGCCCACACCCACTTCCCTGAAAAGCCCACACCCTGTCCCTGAATTCAGGCTCTGGGAGAGGGGCTGGGGTCATCCCTCTGAAGATACCTGCACCTGCATGATCCCTGACTCTGTGCCAGATCAGTGACCTCTCTGCATTGATGCACCTAGCCTGACCATGGAAGTGGTTTATGTGGGTATCCTGCTCTGTATATCAGCTCTCAGCAGGCCTGACACCTCCCTATCCTGGCCATGCCCCAATGTGATTTCTTCTGAGTTACTTCCTGCTCTGGCTGTGGGAGGCCTGTTCTTCACTAGGGGTTCCAGGGCCAGGAGAGAACTGAGGATAACTGGGAGTGGGTCCTCTAAGTTCCACCCTCTGACAACCCCCACTCCCTGAACTTCACTCTTTTCGGCATCAAAACTCAAGGGTGGGACTCCAGAGTCCAGATCCAGGTGCAGGAAGACTCAGGACACAGAACAGTGAGTGTCACCCCTTCCCACTCACCTTCCTGTCTCCCATTGGGTATCTAGACTGACCCCTTCTCCCCAGAACCCCCAGGTCTCCTAACCTTGCAGTGTATCCCATCTCTCTGGGCTCCTCCTTACCATGACTCTTCTTACCACTTTCCTCTTCCTTGCAACATCATCTATTAGCAGATTCTCTGGAAAGGTAAAAAACCAGGTTCTGGGTGAGTGCTGAATAGGTGCTTACCTGGAAAAGAATGAGCCCAGTGGAGATGGTGGGGCCAAGGAGCCACTGTCTCTGCCTGATTGATACCCCTCACCTCTCACATTCCCAGTGAGCAACCCTGAGTTTACTCCTGAGTTGCTGGTGGACTGTGAACAAGACCAGGAAAAGCCGAACATGGGTATAAGGAATGAGGAGTACAGAGACTACGAGCTTCTGCTGCCTGGTAAGAGATAATGTGGACATTCTCCTGGCTCTACTGCCTCACAGCTCTGCCTCAGTGTCTCCATCTATAAAATGGGAGTATAAGAACCTGCCTCCTTGAACTGTGTGAGAGCTAAAGAGATAATCCTTGGAAAACATTGGGCCAGATCTAGTATCTAGTAAGTGCTCAATAAAAAGGAGCCCTGCTGCTGCCGTTGCTACCCTGCTGTCACTATTAGCAGCCCAGGGAGGCAGAGTGGCTCTTCAGGCTCACGGGAGAACTGACTCAAGCAGGGTCATGACTACACAGGGAGGCCAATAAAGGGATATGCACTTCCTGCTTCCCAGGTCAGGACACTTCTCCTGCAGTGTCTACCTGAATGTCATTTTCCCCTGAGGCTCAGGGGAGCCTGGAGGAGGGGACCTGCTATGGCATCACTGTTCTCCCCTGGACTCTCTTGGAGACATAAGCACTTGAAGACAGAGCCATGAAACCTAAAACACAGTTCCTTGGGGCAGTGGTTCTCTGCACCTGCTGCTGCTTTGAAAGATCTGCACCCCAGTGCCTTTTCCCTGAAGCTCATCAGCATTGCTCACCTCTTGACTTTGATAATAATCATCCAGACAAATGTCATATCATGTTGTGATCTCTCTTGTCTTTAGACTTGCATGATCTGATGATTAGTGATACTGCGTACTTATTCGTGAACTTGGTCATTTGCATACATACTTTTAGAAAATGTCTGTTCAAGTCCTTTATCAGTTTTTAATTGGATTATTAATTTGTATTCTTTTTTTTAATATACAATTTTTTTTGTTCTTTAGGTTACAACCTCTCTGTTATATATTTTCCCCCTCCTTCTTCCCTCTGGTGCCACTTCCATTCTCTCGAACCCTGCTCTTTGTTGTTTATTAGCTGTGCTGAGTTCATTAGTCTCTTTCCTATGTTAGTGTCTTTTCTCTGGGTGAGGTACTGCATTGTTGGGTCCAGGTGAACCTTGCTGTTAGATTTTCAGTCTTAAGTTTGCGTTGGCTGACCAGGCTATATTCGTTTGTGATCTGTCCATGTTTTCTTGCTGCAGGCCATCCTCTCCAATTCAGTCCCATCTCTATTGCTTTTCTGCTTTTCCTTATGGCTCTGGTGTCAGGCTTTGGGGGTCTACCCCCAGTCAGTGTTGGTCAAGAAGTTTCTCTGTGAGTTCAGGCTTCTGCGAGTGGCCTGTGAAGATCATCTCCTCTGCTTCAGTTTGCAGTTTTTGATGTGGGGCCCATTATCCCCTCTTTGGTCATCCTCTCCTCTCCCGTAATGAAGGGAGGGTGTGTTGCTCTCCTTGAATATACCTCGAAAATGAAGTCCCGGGTTTTGGCCCGGCCAGCGTAGAAGTGCGCATGGTGACATCGTGTCTCTATGGTTGTTTTTCTGGTCTTACATGTACTGGTTCACTTGGTTGTCCATCTGCTGTGTCCAGCTCATGTCTGTGGGCTGGACTTTTGCCTGGTTCCTCACCCATTCTATGTTGGGGTTGGGGTTGAGCATATTCTGGTTCCTCTGAAATTTAGCTGGAGTAATAAGTAAGAGAGAGATGGAGGGGCCCTCCCACTCCCCCATCCCTCATCCTCCCCACCCCACCCCCCCACCCCCTGCCCCACCCCCGCTGGAAGCTCCCAGTGCAGGGGGCGGGCCGACTGGATGGCCACTCACCCTTCCATGCCCCCCCACCCCCGCTTCCACGGGCTGGGGGCTACACGGCACTGCCCAGGCCAGCTGTAAGTGGCTGCCAGGCAGCAGCCACTTGCTGGCGGGTGGGGCCTCCTCTCCCCACCCTGTCCCCCCTCCTGGGGGACTCACCTGAGAGACCTGACCCCCCCCTCGCTCGCCACTGGCAAGGGAGCTCCAGGAGCCAGGACCCGAGCCGCAGGCAGCCACCTATCTCTTAATTTGTATTCTTTATTTCTTCTGGATATTAACTCTTTACCTGGTATATGTTTTGCAAGTATTTTTGCTTACTCTGTGGGTTATCGTCTCATTTTTGGTCATTTTCCTTTAGGTACAGAAATTTTTTAGTTTGATAGTCCTGCGTATTTATTTTTAGTTTTGTTCTTATGATATTGGCATCATAGCCAAAAATTATTGTCAAGATCAAAGTCAAGGAAAATTTTCTCTCTTTTTTTCTAGGATTGTTATGATTTCAGATACATTTGAGACATCAATTCATTTTGAATTCGATTTTTTGACATCTTCAATCTATCAATAACCAGTGTAATGGCTGGGCCATTTCAGTGAGATTGCAAACACCAATCAGCAGTAACCAACAGGACATCTTGAAAAAATAAAAAGGATTATTAATCACAGGATGTGGAGATTGCACGCCACAGTTCAGGCTACCTAGTGAGGTGGGGAAAGGGAGTGAGAGGAAGGGGAGAGAGAGATCAGGCCTGGTTTCTGTTTCTATTGTGGTTGAGGTAGAGAGCTAATCTTTTATGATCCCTTTTATTGCTTAATTTAAAACAGAAGAACAGGATTTAAAGTATAGGAAATGAAAAGGTGACCGAAATATCAGTTACAGAAGTCAACCAAGATCTCAAATTAAAGGAAACTATGAGGAGAGGTTTTTGGCTCTTTATCTAGTTGTGTATCTGGAAATGTCTTTATTCAAAATATTCTTTTTTGAACTGGATGCCTCTTCGAAGTGGACACCCAGGAAATCGAAGCTTAAGTCAAGCACTTGTACCACATAAAGAGGAAACCTAAGTTAGTTCTTGTTAATAAAGTAGGGGGTCAGTTTCATTTTTTTCTCAGCACAACTAATTTAAGAACTTAATCTTCTGCCATATTATTCTACTCTCTTTAGTGTAATTTTAGTTGACTGTGTAGGTGAAGGTTTATTTATGGTCTCTCAGTTCTGTTTTATTTGTCTAAGTGACAAATAAGTTTTATACACCTACTCTTTCCATCACTGTCAACTTTGGACCTTAGTTCATTCACTTTCTACTTTCTTGAGGTATAAAGTTAGGGTATTTGCTATCTTTCTTTTTTCCAAAATAGGCATCAGTGCAAATAGCCTTCTCAATCCTTCCTGCTTTTGCTGCATTCGGTGTGCTTTGATGTGTTGTGTTTCCATCATCATTTGTTTTAGGACTCTTTCTCATCCGTTCAAGAGTGTTTTTTCTTTAATTTCCACAATTTTGCAGTATCTTTCCTGTTATTGATTTTTAACTTCATCCTATTGTGATTAGAAAATATATTAATGTTAAATTTATTAAAAGTTGTTTTATGACCGAATGCATGATCTATCTTGGAGACTTTTCTGTGTGCATTTCAGAAGTATGTATGTTCAGTTTTTGTTGGATAGGATGCCCTTTATACACCTGTTAGATCCATTTGCTATAATAAAGCAAGTTGGTCCAAGGGCTGTGGGTATTGTTAAGATGCTATAATAAAGCATAATTCAAGTTCAGTATTTCCATACTGCTTTCTGTCTAATCTGTCTATTGTTAAAGGTAGGGCTATTGAATTTCCTTATTTTTTTTTGAAGTTCCTTATTATTATTGTGTTTCTATTTCAGTTTCACAATCTATTAATATTTGTTTAATATATAAAATGTTATACATTAACTGCTTTAACTGTATACAACAACCCACTTTGTCTCTTATTAATATTTGACTTAAAATCTATTTTGATGGCATAGTATACTTAGTCCTGCTTTCTTCTTGTTTCTTTTTCGAACATCTTTTTCCATGCTATCACTTTAACGTATATGTGTCCTTAAAGCTGAAGTGAGTCTCTTGTAGGCAAAGTATGGTGAGATCTTCTTTTGCTTTTGTTGTTGTTGTTTAATCCATTCAGTTGCTCTATATCTTATGTTGGAGAATTTAATTCATTTACATTAAAGTAGTTATATTGATTGGTAAGACCTTACCATTATCAACCTATTAATTGTCTTGTGGTTCATTTACTCCTTACTTCCTCTTTTGGGTCTTTATGACTTAATGGTTTTCCATAGTGGTTTACTTTTATTCCTTTCTTTTTTTCTTTCTTTCTTTCTTTCTTTCTTTCTTTCTTTTAAGACTAGGTCTCGCTATTTTTGTCCGTGGAACCACAGGCTCTCGTTGCCCGGGGTACCACAGACTCAAGCAATCCCCAGCCTCAGCTTCCCAGGTAACTGGGATGACATGTGCGCGCCACCACACCCAGCTATTTTTCTGGAACTAGGTCTCGCTACGGGCCCCAGGCGGGACTCGAACCGCGATACCTTGCCCCTGCCACTTTATAGGCTGAAGCTTACAGGCACGAGCCACAGTGCCTGGCTATTTTTATTCCTTTCCAAAGAGAAAGGAATTTAAATTTTTGTGTATCTACTAAGGTTTTTATTTTGTGATTACAGTGGGGCTTATATACAACATATTAAAGCAGATGTTTTGTATTACATGATCAAATCTGCTTTTGATGCTTGCTTAAATTTTTCATTTTATTCATTATATTCTTCAGAGCAGAATTTCAAGCTTTATGATTTCTACCTCTGTGTTGAAATTCTTGTTTTGTTCATCTTGTTTTTCTGACTTGATTCTGAATTCTCTTTCAACTTTCTGTGACTCCTTTAAAAAATTATTTTGAATTAGCAATTCATACATCTCTATTTCTTCTTGGTCAGTCACTGGCAATTTATGTGACCCTTGGTGGTATCATGTTTCCTTGACTTTTTTTCATATTTCTTCTAGCCTTTGTGATACTGGCTTGTTTAATAGAGCAGTAACCTTTTCCAGACTTTACAGATTGGATTTGATGAGGGGAAAAAAACACCTTTGGTGGTTGCAGGTATTGCTCAGGTGTGGAATGTTAGTTCTGATTCTGGTTTCAGTATAGTCTCTACATGCCTACAAGAGACTAACTTCAGCCTTTAGTTACGCATCAGCTGAGGTCAGTGAGAGCAAATATTGCAGAAGTTTCTCAATAGCCAAATTGGGGACCTCCTGAATTCTATTTACTCTAGAGGGAATATGATGACCAAAGATATCTTTCAGTGCTAGGTCCTGGTCACAGGTGTCCTCATAGTAGTGATGTTATTGGTTTTATATATGTGAGTGCACAGCAGTGGACACCAAATGGGGGTCTAAAGCATAGGTACACATGGGATATCCAGAGTTCTAGTGTCTAAGTTGTGACAGAATCAGGGAAAGGCTGTCAGCCTCAATACCAGAGTAGTGCAAAGGGAACCCCTTCTGGAATGTATGTATCAGCATGTACCTCCTGAGGGAGCCCGCAGTGGTGATTGCTACCGCTACCTCAGTAACAGAAACTGCTGGTGTCCAGTGCAGCATAAACCACTGAGGTTCACACCAATGAACACCATGGGGGCTTCCTTCATCACAGGCATGTGGGAAGTCACAACTGCTATGGGAGTCATGCAGGTGTTCAATGTCAAAGACTGCAAATCACACTTGGGTGAAGCCTATTCCTGGTCCAGCTCAGAAAGGCTATGGGAGAGTAGGCAGAAATCAGCACACTGACCATCTCCCTGCCTTTTCCAGAGGAAAGCCGTCAAGCAGCACAAGCAAAACCCTTCTCTCTGCCTGCTGCTGCTGCTTCAGGAAATCTGCTCACAGAGGCTCAGATGGCCAAAGATGAGTTCTGGGGCCCCACAGGGCCTGTTGCCATCGAGGTGGTTAACCAAGAGAGGAACCTGCACCGGTGAGCGAGGGAGTGAGGGTTTCTATGCCTATCTCTGCCTGGCCTATATGACCTCTTCTCCCAACACTGGGTCCCCACACTGGGCACACACACTGGGCCTTCATGCTCTTCCAGAGAATCCGCCCCATTATCCAAGTCAACAGACATGAAATGGGAGAGATACTGGGGAATTACTTTTCTTATGCAAAAAGATTTTTTTTATAAAAATTCTCAAATAAATACAAACCAGAATTGCATTTACCCATAAACAAAATTCCACACTGATTTGTCACATATGTGTCAACTACTGACTCCCCCCTTTTTTTATAGTACAGTATTTTAAATCTAAGATAGTAGGTGGTTTTTATTAAGTAATATGCATTTTAAAAATTCAAATACTTTTTTGTTCCAAACCACATGCCATTGCCACACTCAACAAAGTTCACAGTAAGTCTTTCATGAAGCTGAGAGCCGGTATGTATTCTAATTTGCTCAGTTGTTTTTGTCCTGCAGATGGTTTGTTCAACTGAATTGAAGGTACACACTTTCTGTTTGGTTTGCTATGTCTATTAAATCACATACAATGTATTTTTCATTACATGCTCCTACTTTATTAACATCCATTATATTCTAAATGACTGGCTAGTCACTGGGAACCCAAAGGTGAAGATGCCATCCTGTCTCCTGAGGGTTTCCAATAATGAGTGATAAACATCCACAATCACAATCATGATCTCATATATGACACATTGCCCTTGACCAATGTTAAGTCAGTGGCACAGATTTATCTCAGCTGGGAGTAATATCATTCCTAATTGACTGATAGAAATTGATATTTACCACATGGAGAAACTCAAAAAGTTATTGTTTTCACATTAATATTATCATGTTGATTATCATTATTGATAATCTCTTTAAAAACAAGAACCTTTTGATATTTCATCATCATTATCATTCAAGAAACAGCTGACCACTACAGACATAGATTAATTTTTTTTAATTTGTATATAAGTTTCACAACATTATAATCCCAGGATTTACCCCCTCACCCTCCCCTCCATTCCCCCCCTTTCCCTCCTGCTCAAAGTTGTGTGCTTCATTTTGGTGCTTAGCTTGTTTTGACTTTTCCTCAAGGCTTTTGTTTGTTTTTTCACTATATCCCATATATTAGTGAAATCATTTGGTCTTTTTCTTTTTGACTTGTTTCTGGTATGATTTCCTCTAAGTACCTCCATGTTGTTATAAAATCATCAAATTTGTCATTTTTAATTGATGAGTAATATTCCATTGTGTATATATATATATATATATATATATACCACATTTTTTTCATCCAGTCATCTGTTTGGGGGCATTTAGGTTGCTTCCATGTCCTTGCAATTATAAATTGTGCTGCAGTAAACATCCGAGCACAGGTGTCCCTTTGTACCCACATTGAGGTCTCTTTTAGGTAGATTCCCAAGAGAGCAATTGCTGGATCAAATGGTAGTTCCATCTTCATTAACTTGAGGGTCCTCCACACAGCTTTCCATAGTGGTTGGACTAGTTTACATTCCCACCAGCAGTGTAGTAGTGTTCCTTTCTCTCCACATCCTCATCCAGGTATAGATAAAAATGTCTCCATTCATCTGTGCTTACAACTCTAAGTAAATGCTGATAGATGCCATTGTTGTCCCTATTTACAGATGAGCAAACTGAGAGTAGTGAGGTTAGTGAGTTGCTCATCAATACACAGTCATAGTACATATCCACCTGAGAGCAGCCTCAGGCTTTCTGCTGCATCTCAGTGCTCTGCATGGAGCCAGGTGTCCATAGGGGCTCATGGGCTTATGTAGAGTAATTGAGTATCTTCCTCTCCTCACCCTTCCAGAGCTCACTTCACCACGGCTGGCACCTACCACTGGCCCAACACAGGTCTCCACTTTGTGATAAGACAGTCAGTGACCATCGAGATTGAATTCTGTGCCTGGGAGCCGTTCCTGGACAGGCTTGTCCCACAGGAGCACTGGATGGTGGCAGGGCCTCTGTTTGACATCAATGCAAAGCCAGAAGCCGTGGCAGCTGTGTACCTCCCTCACTTTGTGTCCCTCGAAGGTAAGTAGGGGAGGGATAAAGGAGGTTATGGGGGTAGTAATGAACCTGAAAATGACTTTTTGATGGTGATGTGCTGTCCATTCCCTCAATGGAATTAGTCTCCTCAATAAAAATCATACCTAGTATTGTATTTACATAGATTGCATCAACCAGGCAACCACAGGAAACAAATAATATATACAGTTGAGATTTTTTTTTAAGGAGACTTTTCAAAGACAAGACTATTTATGTGTAAGGCTATGAAAACTCACAAGGAATATTAGGGTTCTTAGGGAATATCAACAGATAGAAGGACATTACTGCTCCCACAGGCTGGAAAAAATCAGCATCACCAAAAGGCACTTGAGATTTGGGGTGATGATAGAGAGGTTACCCAATAAAAGAAGTGTTTTTTACTTCTTTTATTTTTACTACCTCTTTCACCTACACTTTCCACAGATAAAATTCCAAGAAGTATAGGCTCATAGTTAGACATTTCATGTGGAGTAAGCAAGACTCCACAAATGGAACCAGTGGAAAATATAGGTACTAGAGTAATTCCCATAAAGCTTTTAGACATTAAATTCTCAGAAACATAACACATATTAAATAATTCAAATACCTAAAGACATGACCTTTAAAATAGGAAGTGGCCCATACCATTGAAAACTAATAAATGAAGAATCAAAATGAACTAAATTGGCAGAAAATCTGATAAACCATAAGATAGAAGATGAAATACTGTAAAAGGTATGACAAAAATACCTAACACATGGAATGGGGCATTTCTAAAAGATAAAGAGAAAAATGGGGAAGATGCAATCTTCAAAAAAAAAAATTTCTAGAATTGCTGAAATATGTGACTTCTTAGAATGAGAAATAAGAAAGAAACAAAGACAGAGACAGAAAGAGATAGAGATTCATACTGTTCCCCTTATATTGAAACTGAAGAATACCAAATCTAAGGAAAAGTCTCCACAGTAGTCAGAAAGTAACTGGCAGATATTTCAGTTGTGCTGACAGCTGATTTTTGAGCACAAAAATGGGAAGCAGAAGACAATGAAATACATCATTGTACTAAAAAAAAGCCAATCCAGAATTAAACACAGAATTTACTTTTTTTAGTAAGAAGATAACATAAATATTTTAAGATAAGACATCTTTCAGAAATGAATTTTAACAAGAAAAATCTAAAGAATGTTCTAAGGTCACTATGGAAGACTGTGTGGAGGACCCTCAAACAATTGAAAGTGGACTTACCATTCAACCCAGCAACCCCACTACTAGGAATCTACCCAGAGGACATGAAGACATTAATTCAAAAGGACACATGTACACGCATGTTCATTGCAGCCCTGTTTACAGTTGCGAAGAATTGGAAACAAACCAAATGTCCCCAAACAGATGATTGGCTAAAAAAAAAATGTGGTACATATACACGATGGAATACTACGCATCCATCAAGGAGGACAAACACATGTCATTTGCAGCAACCTGGATGGAACTAGAAAGACTCATATTAGCAGAAATAAGTCAAAAAAGAAAAAGAGAAGTACAGGATGGTCTCACTTATATGATGGATATAGGGAAAAACAAACAAACAAATAAGAAAAAATGAAAACAACCAATGGGACTGAACCATGGAGCGAGAGAGGAGGAGGGGGAAGAAGGTGGGGGAGGTGAAGAGCACAAAAGATCAGA
>PVHY01027872.1:0-15819 GCA_004024945.1 Uropsilus gracilis | reverse complement strand
AGCAGCTGGGCACACATTCCTCACATCTTATAGATTACTAAATTGTATATATTGCTATTCTAAACCCCAATCCCTGAGTAGATTTTGTTAAAATACCCTAGGTAAACAACTATTTAGGACCCAGTACTCTGAGGCCTGGAGTATTAGGAGAATCAAAATGACCAAAAGATGTGGAGGATTAAAAGGGAATCTCAGATGGGAAGGTGGTGTCAGAGAAGGTTTCCTGCTCTACTCCCAGAAGAGTAATCCGAAGTAGTACAGATGGATACTGGAGTCAGAGGATCCTGTAACTAGGGGAGCTAGAGCACTTCTGGACACTGGATACCATGGTTAATTCTGCACAATGGGAGAGATGCTGAAGAAATTCAACTCTACACAACAGAAGGTGGGTGCAGGCCTACTGAGAGGTACCTGAAGGTGGCAGGGAGAGCTGTTTTGGCGGGACTGAGTATGGATGAGTATTTGGGGTGGGTGTGGTATAACACCTGAAGGGGAGATCCTATACCTCTAAATCACAATGTTGTATACCAATGTTCCCTCAAGAAAAAAAAAAGAAAAGAAAAGAAAAGAAAAAAGATCTCCCAGGTGACTCTTGATATAAATTACATTATAAATATTGATAGGAATGTTTTCTTTAAGGCATCCAATTCCATCTCTGATATGTCAAAAATATTAAAATTTCTTAATAGGAGATTATTGTAGGGATAATATGAACATGTCTGTCGACTTTAACTGAGAGTACTCACTAAGAAACAACAGGCCTAGCAATAGCTCTCAAATGAAAGACCCAGAGTCAGTATGATAGGATGTCTCCTCGAATCTGTTAGACTCCAGAATAGAATATAGCAGACTATACCAAAATGTTCTTCAGCAAACCTGAAAACCACCCTGCCATCATTTTACTTTACTTTTTTACAAAGCTGGTCATGTGATTATCATTGTAGCCTTTCATATTTGTAAAAGAAAAGCTCCTCCTACCTTCCCCACAACAAATATCAAGCAGATTGCAAACAGAAAATATTGGCTTTAAAGATATGCTTTGCTTCTACATACTGTGTACAAAGAGGCAAGAAACATAAAAACAGAGAAAACCTACCTTGATTTCTGACACATAACAGATAACCTGTGTATTCTTGCTATGTATATAAAACTGCTAATGTAAAATGAAATGGAAATTTAATAAATAAATTCTAATTGTATTCCCAGAGAAAGGTTTAGGTAGGGTTTGGTAAGCTATAGCATTTTAAAGTCTAAGTCTGCTCTGGAATATAATACAGCTTATATGAAAGTGTTATGACTTTCCTGCTACAAGATGCTCACTTTGCTGAAGTAAAGTTAAATCTCCATTTTTGCATATGAAGATAGTAACTTGCTCCAGGTTCAGCTTGACTGAACACTAAAGTCATTTTTGACTGCCATAAAATTTTCTAGGATAAATTTAAGACTGTGAACCATTTTGAGTGTTTCACTTGATACTCAGGGATAGAAGGAGTACCATTATCTTGCCTTCTTTTCTAGACATGGAGACAGTTCTGGAGAATTTACTTTCCGATGTTTCCAGAGATTAACTAACAAGCCTTCATTTGAAATTTTGCAAATGTGAACTAAAAACTTCCCTTATCAGAATCTTTTTATAGTCTCATGATTTGAATTTCACAGAATATTTCAATATTTGGTATAATATTTGCCTCTTTTGCATTTTGGCTGCTTTTCAGTTTATCTCAAGTTGCAATCTGCTTGGAGACAAGTTGAAACTTAAAACCTAATTTAAAAGTTTCCAAATTTACAAAATATTGCCACTACGGTGGCAATATTTACAAAACAAGGCTGTGAGTAAATTTAATTATATGGAAACAGAAGCAAGGGAAAACTGAACTAGAAACCCTCTGTAAAGTCAAGTACTGGTTTGTATTCTTTTTTTTTTTTTTAAAGAAACCACTTCTACTGTAACTTCTCATGCTAATTGTTGCTTCATCTAACCTTTTTCCTTTTCAATGAGAAATAGATTTGCTTCCTAAATAGCGATAGACTCAAAAGTTTATTACAAACTAGAGTTTGTATTTGTGATGTGAACACTAGAAACACTGCTGGTGTTTGGACAATAGAACATTGGTGAATTACAGACCCAAGAGCAAACTATATACAAGTTCTACTACTTCTTAACTATCCTTCGTCATCTCCCAAAAGGAGAGCAAAAAGGGTAGAATAAGAAAGATCAAACTTGGAGTTCCTCTGAAAATCATGCTTTTCTATGCGAGTTCTTGAAATAGCTCATTATTATATAAATACTTTAAAAAAGTCACACAAATGATGAAATTACACTGAGGCCCAGAGTATATCCCATTCTCTCAATTGATTTGCCAAAGTGAAGGTATACATTCTGGAACCCGCTTTTCAGATGTTTTGAGGAATGATGGGCAGTTTGAACAGAGGCTTTTTTCATTAGATCTGGAGTCATTTTATAATGCAGAAATTCCTTTTTCCTATGTTAACTAATGAAAGTCCTTTCTTAATATGCTGTCAACAACTGAAACATACTAAACATTTGACTTTGCCTGAATTTAAACAGACTCCAACTCTGGTCACTGATCCCTGTAGCAGTCCCAGTAACACAGAGGCACCATTGTTTCACTTATGTTAGAAGGGTTTGCTAGTTGAAACCATTCAGCACTGATTTGTTATCTTCATGTCCACTCTACCAGATTCGGCTTTCCTTTCACAGTCTTCTAAAGGAACAGATTGGTGGCATAATAGGTTTTTAGTTAATGGAGACTGACTACTTAGGCATCTCATAGCTCTTGATTGAAGTTTTTGGTTTAAAAATGAATAAGCGTGGAGTGTCAGTTTCTGTGTAAAGCCAATGTGATAACCACTACACTATGGAAACATCCTGAGGGATGGTCACTTTGGAGGGCTCCCACCACCTTGGGAAAAATTAAGAGGAGTATAATAAGCTACCCAAGAGATACAAGTCATGTCTACAGAAATTAGGAAACTGGAAAATCTTTGTAGATTATATTCCATGACTGCAAGTAATGATGAATTTCGTTAAATTTTCTTCAAAAGGAATCTACCTGATTTCAGGAATGCAAAATCAACAGCTCATCTAATTACTAGATATTTTGATGGCAGATGGGTATATTTTATTATAATTATTTACCATTGAATTAACAATAACAAAGACTTTATTATGTGCTATATAGAAAGCAGTATTTGTTTGTGGACTCAGATAAGTGCACAATTAATTATAAGACAACCTGTTTAAATGCTCTTAAGTGTTACAAGAGGTTGATATGGTAGCACACTGACTGAGTTGAGAGGGGTTAGAAATTACACTGAAAGAGGAACTGGGAATGAGTAGCTTATAGGCATAAAAGCTAGAAGAGGCTGAGATTTGAGAGGAAAAGGATAGAGTATAGCAGACCTGATGAAAAGCAGGGAAACTGCTATACATGGTCTTATAAAAACAGTACAAGGCTTTGTATTCAAGGACAGAGTTCTGTCTTAGGAAGTACTACACTAGACTGTATAGTAATACTGCCTTCAAAATTTGAAACTATTTTCAACAATATATTATCAGTTTTCACTTTATTTCAGACTCACCTATCTTTTGCTGAGAATGAGATATTGAAGCATTATTAGGAATTACCCTGTGTGGAAATGCATGCAACCCATTATAACATGTTTAACTCACTGGGAAGCTAAAATCAAATCTTGCCCTCAGGGAGCATCTACAATAGAATTTTTTTGGTGTTATGTATCTAAGATGGGGTCAAGAGTGAGTTCAGAAAATGAGACTTCTTCGATTTTTTTCAGCTCTTGAGCAGACACCACCTCTAGCACATCTGGGCTGCTGTGCTAAAGGGTCAGTGTTCATGTACCAAAAAATTGGAGAGCACACCTGTGAATGCTGACCTAGATTTGTGTTTTTTTTTTAAATTAATTTGTTTATATATCCATTTCACCACATTGTAATCCCAGGGATTTTCTCCCCCCACCCTCCCCTCCATTCCACCCCCCACCCTTCACCTCCTACTCAATGTTGTGCACTTCAGTTTGGTGCTTAGCTTGTTTTGACTTTTCCTCAAGGCTTTTGTTTATTTTTTCACTATATCCCATATATTAGTGAAACCATTTGGTTTCTATCTTTTTCTTTATGGCTTGTTTCTGCTAATATGATTTCTTCTAAGTACATCCATGTTGTTAAAAATTCATCGAATTTGTCATTTTTAATTGATGAGTAATATTCCATTGTGTATATATACCACATTTTTTTCATCCAGTCATCTGTTTGGGGGTATTTAGGTTGCTTCCATGACCTTGCAATTATAAATTGTGCTGCAGTAAACATCCGAGCACAGGTGTCCCTTTGTACAGGGACATTGAGGTCTCTTTTGGGTACATTCCCAAGAGAGTAGTTGCTGGGTTAAATGGTAGTTCCATTTTCATTAACTTGAGGATCCTCCACACAGCTTTCCATAGTGGTTGGACTAGTTTACATTCCCACCAGCAGTGTAGTAGTGTTCCTTTCTCTCCACATCCTCACCAGCAATTCTTGTTGCCCATTCTTTGGATGTGGGCCATTTTTACTGGTGTAAGGTGGCATCTCATTGTGGTTTTGATTTGCATTTCCCTTATTACTAGCGACGTTGAGCAATTTTTCATGTGCCTGTTGGCCATTTGTATTTCCTCTTTGGAGAAGTGTCTTTTTAGTTCTTCTCCCCATTTTTTGATTGGGCTTTTTGTTTTGCTTTTGTTTAGTTGTGTGAGTTCCTTGTGGATCTTCATTATTAAACTCTTGTCACTCATCTGAAGGGCAAAATTTTTTCCCATTTGGTTGGGTATCTTTTTGTTTTTTCTGTTGTCTCTTATGCTGTACAGAAGCTTTTTAGTTTGATGTAGTCCCATCTGTTTATGTTTTCCTTCATTTTTTTTTGCCATCTGTAGATGTTTCTAGAAAGGGATTTCTGAACTGTAATTCATGGAGAGTTTTGTCCAAATTTTCCTCTATGTATGCTGTGATTTCAGGTCTGACCTCTAAGTCTCTTATCCATTTTGAGTTGATTTTTGTACATGGAGTGAGGGAGTTTTCTTGGTCCATTTTTTTGCATGTCTTAGTCCAATTTTCCTAGCACCATTTATTGAAGAGGCTATCTTTGTTCAAGGTAAGTTTTTCACTCCTTTGTCAAAGATTAGTTGACTATAGATGTGTGGTTTTATTTTAGGGCACTCAATTCTGTTCCATTATGGATCTGACTGTCTGTTTTTGTACCAATACCATGCTTGACCTAGGTTTTGAAACACCAACACTCATCTCATAGAATTTATGACTGAGTCCAAGATAGTCTTTCTTTTCAAAATATACAAGTTATATGAAAGTAGTTAGCTCAAAGACAAAGATGGCCTCTGGGAGGTTCAATGCTTTGTTTACAAGAGAATTCTCTAAGAATTAGCCAGAGGGATGCTATAACAAGAGAGTCACACAAATTGGGGCAAAATGGGGACGCTGGTGATCAGCACAGACTAAGACAGAGCACAGAGACCCAGACTGAGGGAGTTTCTGTCACGCCATCTGTTTCAGATCTTTCCTTTTTAAAAAGGTACAAATAGTGTAGATATGGAAGAAACCCTTTCCTTCTTGCCTCCAGAGAGCACTGGTTGAAATGTGCCCCCATCTTTCCCATTTGCTTATGTATTCATAAATAATGCTTAAGAAATGATGTTAAGAGGATACACAAAATATTTGTCTTTGGTGAAAACATCAAGTTTTATACAGATTGCAAACATGTAGCTCATGAATCAAAATAGCACTAAAATACAATACATATGTCCAACAGTCTAAAACCAAGAAATAAATAAGTTAGTTGGAAGAAAAAACAACAGGAGTAACTCATATAGAGCTAAAAATGAAAAAGAATTGAAAAAAAATGAAAAAAATGATACCCTTAGAGTCTTAGGAGATAATACAAAGAGAAATAATATTTGCTTTATGTCGGTATCAGAACAAGAGAAAGGTCAGAAAAAAAACACTTGAGGAAATAATTACTGAAAACTTGCCTAATTTGGAAATGGAAGCATAAATTCATAGACAAGAAGTCTGGAATTCCAAATAAGAGGAACCAAAAGAGACTCACACCAAGACTACATTACAACTTGGCCTGGTTCCCTGGGGAGAAGGGGTGTAGTGGGGCAGTGCAGGTGGTGCACACAGTTGAACCCAGTCTCATACACTCCCACAGCTACCCACACAGACGCAAAGCCTGAGCATGATGACTATGCTCATCATTCCCAGGTTGCAAGTATTGAAGAAGATACCAAAGGTATTTTTTTATAAAGCAAGTGGAGATCAAAAACTAAAGCAGAAACACCACCTACTGGGGGAAAAGGCTTATTATAACAAATATGCTAGATTAAAATTACAGCCATCCCCCAACATCTATGGTGATTTGAGACCTCAGGAGAGTATGTCATGACAAAAAGAGATTAACTCTCCAGAATCCAACCACAAAGATATGAAATATTTTCTCTTTATTTAAGAGAAAATTATCATATCAAAATTATCATGATAATTCAATAAGGATATTACCTCTCACCACAACTATTTGGTATATTATTGGAAGTCCTACCTATAGTCAGATATCTTGATTTGCAGACAACAAAATAGAATATCCTAAAGATGCCACTAAAAAAAAATCTATTGGAAAAATTGGATCAGATAAGTGACAGATTACAGAAATCAATATACAAATACCTGTTGCTAGTCTACAAACAAAATAATAAACCAGGGCAAGGAATCAAGAAAACAATCTCATTTATAGCCACATTAAATACTTAAAAATAAAATTAAGAAAAAGGGTGAAAACTGTAAGACATTGCTAAAGGAAACAGAAGACAGAAAAAAAAAGAAAACATTCTTTGTTCATGCATTGGAAGAATTAACATTGTTAAAACAACCATCTTACCCAAAGAAACTGAAAGCTTCAACACAAGTCTTATCAAAGTGCCATGTCATTCCATAATGATACATTATTAAAATTTGTATGGAAGTACAAAATGCTAAAGCAATCCAGACCCCTCCCCCCCACAAAAAAAGTCTATCACCCCCCAAAAAATTTTAGACTATATTATAAATCTATGTTAATCAAGAGACTCATAGAACAATGGAATGGAACTTAGATCCCAGAAATAAACCCCTACTTATAAGATCAGTTAACCCATGACAAAGGAGCTACAAAAGTGTACCATAACAATAGTCTCTTCAACAAATGGTGCTGTGGAAATTGGACAACCACATGCAAAAGAATGAAACTAGATCGATATACACAAAGTTTAATTCACACCATACACAAAATTTAATTCAAAATGGATTAAAGACTTGGAAGACTGAAACCATAGACTATATACAAGAAAACATAGGCAAAACACTCTATAACACCAGCTTCATGGATATCTTTGTGGCATTGAAACCAACAGCAAGCTAAAGCAAAAATAAACAAATGGAACTATACAAATTAGAAATTCTGCACAGTGAATGAAACTACAATGAAAACTAAGTGTACTCTCCTGAATGGGAGAAAATATTTGTACATTATATGTGCAATGTACAATTTAACATGGAACAAATATCCAAGATCTACAAAATACTCATAAAACAGCCCAATCAAACAATGAGAAGACCTAAACACACATTTTCCTGAAGAAGACATACAAATGGCTAGAAAGCACATGAAAAAAATGTTTATCATCACTTATCAGAGGAAATACAAATGAAAGCCACATTGAGATGCCATCTCACACTGGTAACTAGTAAAGAGAGGTAACTAGTAAACATCTAAAGAACAGAAACAGCAAGAGCAGGCAAGGGTGTGGAGAAAAAGGAATTTCCCCACACTGCTGGAGGGGATACACTGGTCTAATCCCAATGGAAGATAATATGAAAGTTTTTCAAAACACTGAAAGTAGATTCATCCAATTATACAGCAGTTTCACTCTGCTAGGTAATTATCTGAAGATTGCAAAACCAGTTTATTGCGGAATATATTTTATTATTACTATTTTTAAATAGTATTATATTTGGAGAGGGGACACCACATTTCTACTCAATTAAGAGAAACATTTATAGGACATTTATAGTCCAGAGGTCTTTTATTTCCCCCTCGCATCTATGATGCCATGACAAACCTTAGAACTCTGACTGCAGAACTGAGGCTACCAGAGGGTGAGGGTGAAAGAAGGGGAGCTAAGCAGGAATGGTTCCAGTGGATTTTGGGGGAGGACCAAGTGTTCAGGTAGTGGGTGTGCTGTGATAGCATACATCTGAAGAAATGTAAACATAGACTCCTAAATCATACATAGTGTTCTGAATATATTTACCTAAAACATAAACAAATAAAAAGATATACAAATAAATGCACGGAGTAGACATGGGAGAGAACTGAATGGTATTTGGGGGTGGGTATGTTCCCTTATGGCTAATGTTAGCAGGAGTGAAGAGGCTGAAGTCACAAGAGGAGATCAATATGGGAGAGTGAGCATTGTAAATTGCAGGGTGAGGATTGGACATGACTAATTTATTCTCCAATTCATTAAATCACTGAATTGCATTAATTTAAATCTCTGTTGTGGATAGTTTTTTGTTTGAGCTTGAGACAAAAAATTGATGTAAATGCTTGCAGTTACATATATAACATATATATTCATATAACATATATTCATATAACAATGAATCAGAGGTGCCTGGAAACAGTGCACCCTCACATCTGTGAGTGCACAGGAGACAGTACACCTGTTCTGAATCAAGATACGTTGTCTTCCCGTATCTGGTTCAGACGCCACTGCCATCTCTTGTCCCCTCTCAACGTGCCAGTGGTGAGCAGAGACTCACCCTGGAGAAGCTGCGTCTTCACCAGTATGTAAAGTAATCAATGTTGGTTCCACACAAAGATCACATGCGCAGGTTTTAGAAATACCATATCCAATGTCCCATGACTAAGATTGTCAGTAAGTCCTTGGTAGGGCTCAGCACTGACTGTCTTTTTTTTAATATATATATTTATTTATATATATTTTACATCATTTCAGTCCCTGGGGGTCACCCACCACCTCCCCTTCCCACCCGCTCCAGCTGGTCCCCATTCTCCCCTTGTGCAGTTTCATTTGGTTGACCATATATTAGTGAAGCCATTTGGTTTCTGTCCCTTTCTATCTGGCTCGTTTTATGAGCTTCAGGTAAACAACTGTGTGTTCTGATGACTGAGGCTAGGACTGATTCAACAGAGATGCCTAAAGGGAGAGCAGATCATGTAAGACTTGAGAAGGCAAGGTCTGTGTACTCTATGTCCCCAACAGTGGAGGAGAACTTGGGGCATCTCTCTGAGGCAAAGACACCTGGCTTCTCCCTCAGGAATTCCATAGGTGCAGCCTCCTCAGACAGTGGACACGGGGTCAGGACACAGAGACCAACCACTATGGGGGAGGCTTGGGCTCTCAGGTGAATGCAGGGAGGATCAGTGGGGGAAGGGGGGAGGAGAAGAGTC
This sequence comes from Uropsilus gracilis, assembly GCA_004024945.1. NCBI lineage: Eukaryota > Metazoa > Chordata > Mammalia > Eulipotyphla > Talpidae > Uropsilus > Uropsilus gracilis. The sequence continues at coordinate 6,283 of PVHY01027872.1, read as the reverse complement.
CTTCCAAGACTTAGGAACTGGGTCAAAGAGGGCAGATGTCCCATAGAGAGAGCAAGATAAATAAGTCCAGCTTTCCAAAATCATTTCTTCAAAGCAGAACTTCCCCAACCACACATTAAGGAGCAGCTGACTTATTGACCCCCCCACTGTGTCATTGGTCACATACCACCTACCTGGTGGTATGTCCACTGTCTCCTCCTTCTTCTCAGTCCAGGCTCCTGCCTTGACTCTGGAAAGGTGGCCAGGCTTGCGTGTGAGATAGCACAGTCTATTTGTGGTGCAAAGGAACATGAATTATGCTAGGGTTTCTACCATTTCCCATCCCTGAACCTCAGGGAAGAGGGACAGCACAGAAGGTTGTGCAACATCATTTCTCCAAATGCTGTCTTTTGACAGACCCTTTACATCACATGGGAAGCATTTTCAATCTGCAGATGCCTAAATTAATTCCAAGTACTACTGAGCAAAGATGAGGAGTGGATCTACAATTTGAAATTTTTAAACATTATCTCCAGACTCTCCAGAATTATCACTAGAGTGAAGGAAGCAGATCATCTCAAGAATCAAGGTGGTTAATGTCAAGAGGAATCATGGCAAAGATTTTCTTCTTTACACAAACATTTCCCTAGTATTTGATTAAAGTAATTTCAGTGTTCAACTGTGCTGCGTTATATAGATTTTTAACATAACTGAACATGAATACTCTTTATTTTCATTTCTGAAAAAATAATAAATATCTGTGACATGACTGTGAAAAAGAGTGGAAACGTACATGACCAAGGACTAATGAATTTGTAGCTTTTCCAAGAAAAAGCCACTATTTTTGCTCAACAAAGGAGAGAGCCTTCACTGTCCAATGAAAACTTCATTTAAACAAAAGCTCAGAATACTGGGGAGATTCCAGATGAAATGTGATGTGCTAAGCACATCTCTCAGTAAATCAGTATTCAAAACAGGAAAACACTAACTTTATAGTGGGGTATAGTTGGGACCAGCCCCCTGAACCAAGATGAACAAAATTAACATCAGTTATAAATGAACAAATTGATACCAGTCATCTGACGCAGGGAGAAGCTCAATCACTCCTGTGATATTGTTGCAGAGGAAAAAGCTAGCTACTCTATGAATCTAATCATGAGAAAATTTTTGCAAAATTCAAATCACAAATATCTTTCACATTCTGTACTCTGGTGTCATTTAAACAGTCTTTGTTTAACATCCTAGAAAGGAAGGTTCCTTTCTTATCTAGAACTTTAAGTTATTCTGGGCCACATTCCTATTCAGTTTGGTAGAACATTTTCTCAATCCTCTTTTACAAAGGCTGATCCTACATCCAGATGGGACCTACGTGCTGTGTAGTCTCCATACTCACTAGTATCCCAAGACACCACCATGGCCTACATGGAAATCTCAAGTATCAACACATTTCTGTATGCACCAGACAAAAAATAAGTATATATATTTTTAATAAACCATGTATGCTTCCCCATTGTGTTTAAAACCACCACTGCCACCTTATATAATGGACAGCCCTATGTCCTCCATGGACTGGGGGTGGTTAGTGGGGAAATTGTCCGTTGGTGTAAAGCTGACCTTAACAGCCCCTCAGAGGGGTAATAAGGCCTGAAATCCCTGCTGGGAAACAGGGCACCTTAATGTATAAACTGGGGTTAATAGTTTAAATCTTTTTCCTGTATCAACATACTTGCCCTTGGCTATCAAGGGACAGAAAGTATGTGGGAGGGGATCCCTACTGCTCCTCTGTGTCCTTGCTCAACTCCCAATTGAGGATTTGAGAGCAAGAGGAGTGGAGAAGGGTGGGACAGGGTGACCCACACAAAGCCTGTTGCTTAAGGTTATTAATGACTCGAAATGACTCCCTTCACCTAGAACCCTTGATTCTTCCCCTGTATTGCACTGGCAGATGAGTGGCACCAGGACTGGGGGGAGGGCAGCTCAGGAAAATCTCCCTAAACCTTCTGGATCTCAGACTCCAGCACATACCCAGTCATGGGCCCTCCCCCTTCTTCCTGGCCCAGGCCCCACAGGTGCAGATGGGGCTAATCACGGGACTACTCCAAGCAGCCAGAAAAGGCCAGGAATCTAGAACCAGGGGATACAGGGAACCCCGCCAGGAGGTGCAGACACAGCAGAGACCAGCTGTATGCAGAGCCCACCTCAGCTTGTGCTGTCCCAAACCTCTGCCCCACAGGCCAACCCAGTACCTTGCAAGACCCACTGACTCTGCAGGTCCTGAGCTGCTGACTCAGTTTCTCTTCTGCCTAGCAGGACTCCTTTTCCTGGTGCATCTGCCTCTTGGCTCAGTGCTGAGATTTCCCAGGCGAGTTTACTTAGAGAATCCACACCTTTAGTTGCATCCACACACCCCTGCCGGGTGTGAGCCTCACGTTCCAGGGCAGGTCCTTCACGTGCATAAAGGGTGCCTCCTCCTGTCTGTTCTAATACAGACTCACCAAGTGGGACATGCACCATGCTTCTTTTCAGGTATCCTCCCTGTCCACAGACTCATACAGGTTCTGTGATAGTGGAGAACATGGGCCCCAGTGACTTCTACCAAACCGATGTGACTGCTCTCAGGCGGAAGCTTCACTCTGCTTGGGAACAACTCACAGCCCTTGAACTTCATGTGGCTTCGCTAGGATAACCTGGGGACCTGAGACCAGTGCTGCTGTTCCAAGCAATCTGGAGGGGAGAACACAAGTGTTGGTTGTTCTTGAAACTTGCCACTGTTCTTTACTATAAGCTGGGACTGAGACCACTTCTGTCACCTTGTGTCTCAACTTTTCATGTGTAAATAAATCCTTTTGTATTCTTGAGGCTCTCCCACCCTATGTTTAGTAGCCCAGCAGCAGAGAAGGGGACACAGCATATGGGGCACCTTCCATCCACTGGCTTCTTCCCTCACAGTCACTGCCCGTTCCTAGTGAAAACTCATCACCATCCTGAGGCCTGTGCATCCATGAAGTTTACAGAAGTTGGCAGAGTATTTCATTCAGAAAACCACAAGTAAACTTGATAAGCGTAGCGTTTATTGAACATGTGCTGTGTTCACATGCATGCTGGATTGTGTGGTCCTGGGAATTGGGCAATTAGGGTCCTGTTAATTAACTAATCTATTTGTTGTCCTATTTGAGAGCCCACAGAATATATACATTGTCCCTGCATGTGCCACTTCTCCTGTTTCCATAGTATTGATTTTAAAACTGCTTGTACACAGCAGGAGCTGAATATTAATGGGTGAGTGTAGGGTAAGTGAGATTGTCAAGCTTTTTCTTCCATGAGTGTATATTACCAGCACCTATGGTACTGTGCCCTCCCCATGATTGTGTATGTGCCAGGCCCCATGGGTGGGGCCACCTGGACCTGGTAGGAGGAGAAAAAGGGGTATCACCCTGGGAGGAGAGCACGTGATGAAAGGAGAGCAAAAGGAAGAGAGAGAATTGGAAAATACCAGATAAAGTGTGAAGATTCCTCAGGGGCTGGCTTGCCTCCCAACCCCTGATCCTGTCCCTAGTCCCCCAAAGGCTGGTCCTGGCTTTGGCTCTGCCCTGCAAGATGTGTCTGTGGAATTGCTAGACCAACAGAGAACTATGCAGAATGGATCTGGATGCTTCTCCGACAACTGGCAACCAGGGTGGGATGGTTCAACACAGAGAGGACTGGAAATAAAATCTTCCTTATTATGAAGAAACAGGCTTTCTTAATTGTTAACATCTTCCACATTGATTGTCTTATGCAGCCAAGGGCTGGGTCAAATAAAACCCCATCATAAATGAAATATGGACCTGTACTAGGGATAGCCTAGGATTCCAAAAACACTCCTGAACACAGAACAAAAGTACCATTGTGAAAGACAGAGTGAGAGCATTACCTATATATTTTACAAGGTCAGGGAATGCTGCCAGGAAATTTTAGAAAAATTAAAAAAGTATTTGTCAAATCAACTCAGACTACGCTTGTTCTTTGGTATCATGAACATTGTCCCAGTGTTTCTCAAAATATATTGAGGGATCCCTGGCATCAGAATTGCTAGTGGGGTCAGAAGCTGGCAAATTAAACTATCTCACAAAGGAAAAGCCAGTATGTAAATCTGCCACTACCAGGTCTGTCCACCCACACATGAGTAGTGCAAGACCATGTAAGCACAAACAGGATTTATTAACAAGAAGATAAGGAACCTAGAGTCCCCTGAATGTCTTACTCCAGTCCAGTCTCCAAGTCCCAGATTCAAAAGCTGCACGTGTTTCCAGTCACACCTGCATCCACGCAGAACCGTGCTTCCTCTTTTCTTCTGGTGCTGATCCCAACTCCAAGCTAGCAGCAGGGACTGATCTCAAGTCAAGATAAAACAGGCCAACACCAAGTCCAGGTTTCCAACAAGCCCCCATCTCATCAGGGGCAAATGTTTCCTTGCTGGGCTGTTGCCAACGGGCAGTGGGCCCAAAGACTGCTGCTTCTCTCCTCTCTGGCTGTGGCCAGGGCCAACCACCGCACAGTGCCAGCTCCCTCCTTCTTTCTCTCCCCCCTCTTTCTCTGCACTCTTCTGCTCTCTCATCCCATGTTCTTCTTGTGCCTGAACTCTCCACTCTACATATCAAGGCAGGGGGATTACTGTGTCTATCTGGAAGACATCCAAAAGTTGAAAAACTCTTACAAATTAGGACTTATATTTTCACCAAAATGATGAAATATAACGAAGGTGAAAATGATAGTGCTCTGATGAGTTCTCAAGGACCATTCCAGTTGATTCTGCCCACATATAATGAATATTATTAAAACCTAATTGTGAACATAAAATTACTGGAGGAAATCTTAACTCTGTCTCTCAAAAATACTACGATTAAAGGAATTTATAGTTACTGTAAGAAAGGAACTTTTTAAGCTGTTATACTCCTCCCATAGCTTTTATTCATCAGAATTTTTGTGAAAAAGTTTTAAAAATTATTTTTAAATATGAATGTGAACCACTGTAGTGAGTGATGAGACTGAGAAGGAATTTATATTTAAGTAAGTAAAATCATAAAATGTTTCAATAGAATTATTAAGGCAGCCTTAATGCTAACAGATTAAATAGTCCCTGCAATAAAACTGTTTACTTCTATTAAGGGGTGCAAACCAATTTCGTTTAAAGAAATTCTTTTAAGAAGCAAGAGTAAACAGTTTCTAATTTTTATGCTTACTGCAAAGCAGTAAATCAGTACTGCATGGTCATGTGACAAGCACTGTAGTTTTATTTCTTCTAGAGCATTTTTTCCTCTTATAAACTCCTGCTTCTCAAACTATGGCTATAGTTATTTCACAGAATATACTTTGGCATTTCTGAAAAGTATAACACAACCCTTTCCCTCACCCTAATCACCCTGTTCAGGCTGAACAGTGAATGAAAATAGAAACTTGAGACAGGTTTTGTTTGTAGCATGTTGTTTTCCTAAGGGTTGCCCCCTAAACTCCCCCTTCCCAGTGTACTTATTGAAGAGTTCTTGTCATGTTATAACACATGGGACTGAGCTGTAAAACAGGAATTGAGAATCTACACCCACTGATATTGAACTGAATGTTCCTACACTTCCTAGACATTCATTGACCAGCACAGATCCAGACTAGCTTACACATACATATTCTCTCCTTCTCCTCCTCACTTTCTCCACCCCCTCTCCCACTCCCCCTTCCCCTCCATCCCTCCTTCCCTCCTTTTCTCCCTCCCTCTCTCATCAGACACCTCACAGATTGGAGGAACATCTCTACACACAGGGGAAGTTCAAGGCTGAGTTTTTCCTCCACAAAACACTACCTCATTGACCTATTCATCTCCTGCATGCAAGCTTAGACATGTGTGTCCATGTACATAGATGTGCATACAAAGGAACAGTTACATATCTCAATACTTTTATAAATTTTCAAAGGTGAGAATATCCCTAAGTCTCTAAATACTCTCAGCAAACTCATTCATATCAAATAAAAACTGTAAGAAATATCCTACTCATTTCTACTTAGTCCACATGCACATGTACATAACAGCTCTGGGAAGAACCAGGTGCTTGTACTACTGATCAGTAAGAGAGAAAAAAACTATCCCAGACTGAGTCACAAACCAAGCGTCCAATTTAGCCTTGAATCCTGTGCCACTCCTGTCACAATTTCATCACTGAAACACAGGTGCTCACACAAGCACCACCGACCCAACTGGTCACCCCCTCCATCATCTCCTCCTGGACCCCCAGCCCTCGGGGAATCCAGAGTCACAGGACGCTCTTCTGCACAA
>PVHY01027871.1:0-15799 GCA_004024945.1 Uropsilus gracilis | reverse complement strand
CCTCGCTTCCCAGAACAATAAGAAAAAGGTCAGGGTGCCTCTGCTCGGAGCACGGTGACCGCAGAACACCTGCAAACAGCCAGAATGACTGGAACTTGGGGCAGGAACTTCCCTCTTGACCCAACAGCCTCATGCCCACATTCGTACCCTCCCCTGCCTCTGTAATTCTTCATCGAATACAATGCTGTGCCCCTCCCGTTAGCAACACCCCTATAAAAACCCTGCTCTGTTAATAATAAACGAACCCTTGATGCATTTCAGACTGACTCTGTCGTTCTATAGCACTTGGGTTCCTTCCCCTCTCTCCCCATTATTTTCAGGTGATGCCTCCTCGGGACCCATAAAATTACCTGGCCCGCTGGACGGGACAGGCTTCTTTTAGTTTTTTCTGTTGTCTCTTTTGCTGTACGGAAGCTTTTTAGTTTGATGTAGTCTCATTTGTTTATGTTTTCCTTCATTTTTTTTTTGCCATCTGTAGATGTTTCCAGAAAGGGATTTCTGAATTGTAATTCATGGAGGGTTTTGTCCAAATTTTCTTCTACGTATGTTATGGTTTCAGGTCTGATATTTAAGTAGTTTATCCATTTTGAGTTGGTTTTTGTACATGGTGTGAGGATGTTGTCCTGGTCCATATTTTTGCAGGTCTTAGTCCAATTTTCCCAGCACAATTTATTGAAGAGGCTATCTTTGTTCCAATGTAAGTTTTTCCCTCCTTTGTGAAGGATTAGTTCACTATATGTGTGTGGTTTTATTTCTGGGCACTCAATTCTGTTCCATTGGTCCGACTGTCTGTTGTTGTACCAGTACCATGCTGTTTTAATTATTAGGCATTGTAGTATCACTTGAAGTCTGGAATAGTTAGGCCTCTGTTCTTTCTTTTTTTGGCTAGGAGCCTTTTTGATATTTGAGGTCTTTTGTTATTCCATATGAACTTCTGTAATTTTTTTTCTAGTTCTTTAAAGAATGTCATTGGAATTTTTATAGGAATTGCATTGAATCTATAGATTGCTTTTGGAAGGAGGGCCATTTTGATGATGTTAATTCTTCCAGCCATTTTGATGATGTTAATTCTTCCAATCCATGAGCAGGAAATGTCATTCCATTTCCTTATATCTTCGTCTATCTCTTTTAGCAGAGTTTTAAAGTTTTCTTTGTATAGTTCTTTCACGTGTTTTGTTAGGTTTATTCCCAAGTATTTAATTGTGTTTTGGTGCAATGGTAAATGGGATGGCTTTTTAAATTTCTTCTTCTTCTTGGCTTTTTGCGTATAGGAAAGCTACTGACTTCTGTGTGTTGATTTTGTAACCGCTACCTTACTGAACTGTTTTATTGTTTCAAGAAGTTTTTCTGTAGATTTTTTGGGGTTCTCTACATAAAGAATCATATCATCTGCATATAATGATAGCTTCAGTTCCTCTTTTCCTATTTGTATCCCTTTTTGCCCTTATTACCTTATTGCCCTGGCTAGAACTTCCAATACAGTGTTAAAAAGTAATGTAGAGAGTAGGCATCCTTGCCTGGTTCCAGATCTTAATTGGAATGATTTTAGTTTTCCCCCATTTAAGACAATGTTTGCTGTAGGTTTGTCATATATGGCTTTTATTATGTTGAGGTATGTTCCTTTGATCCCCAATTTTTCAAGGATCATAAATGGGTGCTGGACTTTGTCAAAAATTTTCTCTGCAAGGAACTTACACAACTAAACAAAAACAAAACAAGAAGCCCAATCAAAAAATGGGCTAGAGAACTAAATGAGGAGAACTAAAAAGATACTTCTCCAAAGAGGAAATACAAATGGCCAACAGACACATGAAAACTTGTTCAGCATCACTAGCAATCAGGGGAATGCAAATCAAAACCATAATGAGATACCACCTTACACCAGTAAGAATGGCCCACATCAAAAAAAATGGGCAACAGCAAGTTCTGGCATGAATGCAGAGAGAAAGGAACATTCCTACACTACTGGTGGGAATGTAAACTGATCCAGCCACTAAGGAAAGCAATGCGGAGGACCCTCAAACTAATGAAAATAGAACTACCATTTGACCCAGCAATTGCTCTTCTGGGAATCTACCCAAAGGAGACCTCAATGTGGGTACAAAGGGACACCTGTGCCCGGATGTTTATTGCAGCACTATTTATAATTGCAAGGACATGGAAACAACCCAGATGTCCCAAAACAGATGAATGGATGCAAAAGACGTGGTCTATATACACAATGGAATATTACTCATTAATTAAAAATGTCAAATTAGATGAATTTATGGTAACATGGATGTACCTAGAAGAAATCATATTAGCAGAAACAAGTTAAAAAGAAAAAGACAGAAACCAAATGGTTTCACTATTATATGGAACATAGGAAAGATGAACAAAAAGCCAAAGTCAAAACAAGCTAACAACCAAATTGAAGTACACAACTTGGGGGTGGGGGAGGGGCAGGGCAGAGTGGGAACGGTCAGGGAGGGTGGGGGTTGAACCCCAGGCATTACAAAGATGTGAAATTTATATATAAACAAATTATTTGATTATAAAAAATAAAAAATAAAAAGTACTTCTGTGGGAGAGAAATGAAAGGGAAGCCTCCAGGGCTCTTTGAGGACCGAAGGCCCTCACAGGTGTGAATCCACAACTGGAGCAATGTGAGCCCTGATTTCATCTCCGTGCTCCATCCAGGTGGGAAGAGGCTCTTTTTCTCTTAGAAATAGGTGTGGGCCCTGATAGGCGAGCATGGTCCTGCCTCCTAACTCCCGTAGGGAAGCAGTGCCCGCTCTGCAGACTCAGGGACAGTGAATTAGGGGGTGTCCCGGACTGGCTGTTCTTCCCATGGACCGGCTCCTTGACGTGACCCTGCCAGGACCCACACTCCCCACAAAGCATCACTGCTGGTGGGGGTGGGGGTGGGAGGCTGCCAGGCTAGCACCTCAGCAGGCCTGCGGAGCTCAACCTGAAATCGGGTCAGAAATGGGCAGAAGCCTCTAACCAACATGCCACATTTAAAATGCAGCTTCTGCCAGTCAGAGTCCCTCAGGTTCAGACCACCTGCGCGTAGCAATTGCCTGTCAATGCAGTTTAACAGCAGGGTTTATTTACAAGGGATTTAACAGGGAAAACAAAAATTCTCAAAGCTACAAGGGGCCAGTTATCTTACCCTAATCACCATTTGGTTCGAAAGTCCCAAGCACATGTCCAAGATGGTGCCCTTTGGCCCTCCAAAGCTGAGAGGAAGGTACCCTGCCAGTCCAGTCTTTCTCCAGCATCTTCTCTTTGCTTCTTCTCTCTCCAGCATTTCAAGTTGCCCCACTTCTTTAAGGCTCTTCAAACTTTCCCAACAGATGCTGATGCCAACTCAGCTTTCCAAATCTGCTGCCTTGCTGTGGCTCCACACACTTCCTTTACCAGGCCCACCTTTGGCAGTGTCTGCCAAATCCACCAGGCCTACCCTCAGCAGGCCCTTGTCACCCCTGGCCCGCCTTTCTCCACACCAGCTACGTCTCTGTTGGCCACTCTCCCACCATGGTTCCTTCCACCATCAGCTCCCTCTTCCAGGGGGCTTCCTCCAGCCCCCTCTAAGTTCACCATTTTCATCTCTTTTCCTCTCTTTCTCTTTCCTTGCTCCTTTCTTTTTATGTGGCCTTGCTCCTTCTAGGCAGGGTCTTTCTCTCAGACTCCACCCACCAGGGCATTTTGGCGCCCATACAATTTTCAACTGCGTCACTGCCCTGTATATGACCCACGGACATCCCCACCCAAAGCTGCCACCTGCCTCTTTCCTCCAGCGGGGAGAGCAGGCTGGTCACCCTCTGCATCTTGCTTGGGCAGGTGGGCTGCTCAGAGTGCGAGGGTTAGTAGGTAAGGTGGTGTATGGCTACTAGCTGCCAAGAACCTCCCCATGGCCCAGGAACATGCAACAATCTCCAGGATGTGGGATCCGGATTTTGGTCGGCTGGTCCTTTCACCCTCAGTCCAACTGCTCTTGTGAACAAAGTTGACTTTACGCCTTCTTGGAGCATCTGCACATAGTCCGATGTGCAGAGCACTGTGGAGCAAATGGCCAGCTCCTGCCCACCATGCCACCCAGCCTCACCTGGCAGGGACTGGCTCTTGCCCGGTTTCTCCCTGTGTTCCTGCTACACCAAGTGGCGTGATCCTGGCTAAGGCACATGCTTCATTTCTCACTGCCACATCTGCATATAACTTCTCTACTGAACAGACTTTGGACTTTAATTCTTCTGCAATAGTTGAGCTGGAGCTCACAAGCTACACTGTTCATTTCTTACAACCTGCCCTCATGTTGTTCTTTTATCACTTTTTGGATAGGATGTGCCTGTTAGTCAGCTCTTGTGTACTCTTTGTGAGTTTACTGTCATTTTCTTCTGTCACACATGTTTTAAATGCTATGAAGCATTATACTGTGTGTGGCTGTATCAAGACAATACATCTTCGCCCACCTTTTCTAAGCTCCCTCCCTTCTTGCAGTATTTCTTTGGCACCCAACCTCATTTTTCCTTTAGCCCAGAGAAACGTTCTTGGCATTTTTCCAGTGTAGTAATGTTGGTGATATTATCTTCCAGTTTTTATTTGTCTGAAAATATCTTTATTTGCTCTCACTTAGTTCCTTAAATCTACAAAGCTCTTTTTTAAAATCTTTTTTTAAAAGTGGGAATTAGTTATGTGTATTTTCAGTATATAATAATAGCTTTACAAAGACATAATCAAGATACAGTAAAAATGTAAAATATCTGCAGTACCCTAAAATGTTCCCTCAAGCCCCCTCCTGCTGCCACCCCCCAAAGGAAACCATCGTTCTATTATTGCTTGATACTTTGTCTGATTCTGAGCTTCATGGGAAAGGAATCCCATGACATTCTTTTTAATCCTGTCCTCTTTCCCTGAACTTTATATCCATGAACCCCTTCATGTTGTTGCCTGACCCCACAGGCCATTTTTGTTGCTGCATAGTACTCCACAGTGTGACTATCTACCATTATTTATCCAGTTTACTCTTAATGGACATTTAGGTTGTTTCCAGGTTTTGGTGACTTTGAATAATGTTGCTGTAAACTTTTGGTGTTGATCTGTTGTTGGCATTGGCATTCATCCCTGCGTCTGGACAGCTATCAGATCTCAGAGTTTAAGAGTCTTTGGTAGAAAATATCAGTGAGTTTTCAAACATGGTTATTCCACTGCTCAGGCTCACTACAAACGGGGGTGGTTCAGATGACCTGAGCCCTCACAGCGATGAGGCACCACACATCCTTTTAGGTTTCTCCATGGCATATAGGGCACAGGCGGCTCTTGCTATGCTCCGAGCTGTTGTTGTTAGGCGGTTTCTAGATGCCACTGGGATAGCCTTTGCTGTAAGTAGCTGCATAAAAATTACTGCTATTATTATTATGTCTTTTAAATCTTGATTTGCAGGCACATTAGCATATTAAAGATAAATTCAGTCTTAAAAATATCTTCTTCCTGAGTGTGGTTCTCTTTCACTCTCTTAACATTGTCCTTCAGTGGATAACAATTCTTCATTCTAATGTTAGTGCTTGTTCTCTCCTGTCTAAGAAATCTTCACTTATTCAAGTTCATAATGCTATTCCCCTAGATGTCCTTCTAGAAGCTTCATTCTTAATCTCCCCTATGAAGTCAATGATACATCTTGAATTCATTTTATATGCAGTATGGGTTGTGGCTTATTTTTTTCTCAAATGTCTAGCTGACATAGAGAAGACTAAAAACTGATGTTACCTATTTATATATGTAAACAAGTTCTCTCAGCATTTATATATACTTTAAAATATAAGCAATGCCCTATTCAGTCATATTTATTGTGCATATTTAATCCCGCGGTAAAAATCTCCATTGATTTTGCCAAAGTTACATTTCAAAGACATCTGACAGATGACACAATTACTTAACAAAATTTACACTATATGTTATGTTGTGCCAGTTATTAAAAGTAGTTGTCATGATAACCTCTGCTAATTAAATTCTTTTTCACTTGTAAAGAAGAATAAAAGTCATTTGATCTTTTTGTTTGAAGAAAATTTCAAAGTTTATCTTTACACTTAAATGTAATTGTTTTACTTAGTTATATCTTAGAGGTCATTATTCTAGGTCAATTTTATCAGTGTTCTTTCATTATGTTGAGTCATATCTAGTTTCCTTTTACAATCTATTACTGGATCAGTGCTTTCGATGTTAGCTCACATCTGCTATTTGCTGTCCACACTTAGTGGCACTAATTATATTCCTGTTAGATTGTCTTTGCCTATGTTGTGTTCTGTTTCCACTGCTTTGTTACTAAACATTTCTCTGCCTCCTCCTCCTCTTCTTTTTCAATCTCATAATTTTCTACTTTCCCCCCTTTTATGCCTATTACTGAATTTTTATTCAAGTAGGATCCATAGTTGTCTTTTCCAAGCTGAGATGTCTTTATCTTATATTTCTTTTCTAAGTCCAATCAACTCTCATTTCACTCCTACTTTTATAAAAGTAAATTGTTTTATGTTTTCCCATGGTGTTTCATTTCCCCAGTTTTTATGCTGGTTTAATGACAGTTAATTCTGTTTGGAATTTTCCCTACAACATTCTTTTATTTGGGGACTCAGAGTAGAATTGTTATGTGTGCCAACATTATTATTTTCACTTTCTTCTTTGAGGAGGTTTAGATGGGTTTAAATGGCTTCTTAAGTTGCTACATCACACACACAGTTGGCAGTTTGGGATTGTTTCAAGTACGTGTTCCTTTTTATTATAGTTCCATTTTTCCAATGGAAGATTTCTTTCGGGAAAGAAGGCATACATTCTGATTTTATTCTATCTTGCAGAATTCTACATTTCCTCCCTTCCCCTTTTTTCCTTCATTGCCTCATCTCCAAACATCATCCTTGTTATCTACTTTCCTTAGTAACATCGCCATTCAAACTTCCTATTCAAGGTCCACACTCCCCTCTCAGTTGACTCCTTCTAGTCAAGTTTTTCTTTTTATCTGCAAGGATTCTTTGTAAGTATTTCATACTTAAGTGAACTTTCTATTTCTGAGGCGACTTATTTCAGCCTCTTTGTTCTTTCTTGAGTAGGTTTTCCAGAGTCTCTACCAGTTTTTCTTGCAAAGTTTTGTACTAGAAGTTTAAGAAATAGTTGAGATGGTTCGGTTGGATATTGATAGTTATTTTTTCACATTGAATACAGTTTTTTTTAGTGTTTTCTGATTTTTTTTTGCAGAAATCATGGGATTTATATGGCTTTATTTGCTCTTTTTGTTCTTTGGTTACATTTGTGGTAGATGTGTAGAGATACGCATTTTTAAATAACCTCATTGACTTTGGCTACTAAGAAACTTCTCAATGTAATTTTAATTCACATGTACTATCTCTTTAGCTTTTATTTCCTTGTGCAAGATCACTGTAGGGAAAAAAAAGAGCTACTGAATAGATGGAAATATATTTTTTAAATTGATTTTTGTAAAACAACAAAATTCTTAATCATAAGATGTGAAATTTGTTTAGTAAACCTTAATTACACGCACTATAAGTTTAATTGCCAATAAAATTGGGAAAGCAGACAATATTGTCTATCCTTCTATTTGAAAATTCACAACCACAAGTTTAGTTAGATTCCTGTATTTCCTGACATTTGAAAATCTAAACTCTATCTGAAGCTTCTCTGGGTTGTGCTGAGTTAATTACACCTCAGCAAAAGATTCTAAACTATAAAATATTCATCATGCTTTCTAGAGCTAGGTAACAGCAACCAAACAGAAGTCAGTAGGATTAAAATGTACCATCTACAGAATTGACCTCATCGAATTGTTTTTTTCAGTGCTACATGCTCATAAATAATTTCTTAACAGTGATTAGAAGTTAGTTTATACAAAATAATTATATTGCATAATGAGCTGCCTGTTACGCAAATAATAATGACAACTAGGATATATATTGGTGAAAATACTGAAGTTTATTAAAGATATAAATTATGGACTTAACAAATGCAAAATAATAAGTTCGAACCATATTGTTTATGTACTCAAACAATTATTCTCCTATTTTCTTCTAATATCTTGTTATTAGAAATTTTATGTCCTATTCATCTTCCTCGACTTGTCCCCAGAGAGCAACATTGCTATTAAACACACACATTTACATGCACACAGACAGTCACACACAAACAGGCATGTAAAAGAATCATTACTAGTTTTGACAGTAAACAGCAGTGCAGTTGAAATGCATTCCAGATAACAGACATACGTTGCTAACAATATAGCGTGCTATTTTCTAGCTTTTCGAAAAAAATAAAGTGAGTCAGGAAAATTTCACTTGGAAAAAATCCTTGTTTCTATAAAATAAACAAATAGATGCCGGAGAGAGACTTTTGTGTGACTCTTCGAGCTTGGCAGGAATTCAGGCTAAAGTGATTCTGAACAACACCTGGCAAGCTGCAGGTTTCCGAGGTGTTCCTTTCACAGCCATAAAGAAATCTTAATTAAATGAATCTTCCCATGGACCTCCATAATTCCTCGCGAGTGGCATGATTCAAATTAATTGAATGTCACCTGAGGAAGGAGGTTAAACTTATTGACAAAAAGTCACCGACTCGGTGTGGCATTTATTCTCTTGCCGTGAATAATCAGGTGTGGCCTGGGATCAGCCCGCCTTGGAGTGAATCATGGCTCCCTGAGAGAGTCAGGACCAGGACAAATGACAGAGGACGCAAAGCCACATTTAATAGCACGCACGTCTGCGACACTGCAAGGTTTTTAAAGTGCATCGATGAGCCTCTCAGAATATCTGCAACCTGTGACTGATGCAGAACAGACTTCATCAGCCCTGAGAGATGAGGAGCCAGAGCCACAAGCTAGCGTCACCTGATCTACTTAAAATAACCGGATCTGGGGCAGGCTCTTCGTCTCCGTTGCCAGCATCCTCTCCACCGTCACCGCCCCTTGAATTGCTGGCAGATTGCTGCAGCCTTCTCCCAGGACACACGCAGGAGGCCAGGGCGACGGCTTCAAATGTCTTTATTGCCTGAGCCTCTGAACTGCAGCTGCTTCACGGAGAGGCTGGGGCAGCGGAGGGAGCCGGGGCCGGAGGGAAAGACAGGAAACAATTACTGACTTGGCAGTTAGGCTGCGACCTCTCAGCGCCACAGCGATTCAGCATGGCAGCTGGGACGCTGCCTGTTTTCCGAGACTGCGGGCTCCGTCAAAGGAGCAGGCGCCTCTGGCACCCCGGCCCTCCCAACGTGCCGCTGCCCGGGCTCCATCAAGAGAGGCACAGCAGTTTCCAGCCCCGTCCTCCGTGGCTGGAGGTGTTGGTGCATTTCCTTCGAGAGCGTTTCCTCGGCCAAATCTCCCCTCTGCTCGTACGTCTTGATCAGATCGATAGGAAGCCGAAGCTCACACTTCCTGACGCATTCCTCTAAATCAGGCTTCACTTTTTTCCACTCTGGGAAATTCATCTTCAAGACAGGAGCAAAGTCTGTTTTCCCATGTCAGAACAGCACACACGGAAGGCCACGTTGTTTTTCTGTCGTGTGTCATAGACACTGTTTTCACCCAAGGAAGAGTCAGATCGGATTCCTGTAGAGGAAGGGCGAGTAATAAGCACGTTATGAGTTTCAAATCCCTCATCAAACTTCTCTTAAGCCAGGTCAGTACTTCAAGGCCCGGTTCTGTGTTCTGCAGCTGACTATGTGTGAGCACGCGTACACGCACACACTGAGTTAGTGAGGATTAAAGGACTCCGTGTCGGATATGCCCCGTGTTACTCAGAGAGCATTTTACATTGACTTATGCATAGTTTGAGCTGTAAAGTCAAGATTTCACCGACATGCTCAATGAGGTCATCCCTCTTATGGTTACACTAGGAGCTGGGAGCTGGATTTAAAGGCTCAGCGTCTAGATGCGTAGCTGATCCACAGGAATATCTTTCCGACAGGATCCGACACATGGTATTGCCCCTTATTTATTAGAATCCATCTTAGTTCACTTTTTCTTTTCTTGGTGGTAGCCACTTGTCTGAAAAACTTGGTGCAAATCATTAGACTGCACTATTGCTTGCTAGCTTAAAATGGCAGCCATGATTAATACGTGTATGTGGGTCTCTCCAGGATGTTGGAAAATAATGTTTTGATTTATGTTGAAAATACAAAACTCCTGGTTTTTCGCTGGCCCAGAAGTGAGGGTAATCAGGTGCGGAGAAGCGGTCTCTCTCCGTCTGCAGCTCATCAAGTGGGAGAGAGATGTGCTTCTTGATAAGCATTCGGTTTACTTTTCTGTAACGGCAGAGCTTTCAATTTACACACAGCACATAAACCAGCTCTGCTCGCATTCCAAGTCATTATTCAGGTGAAAACGGAGTCATTGGGATTTCAGAATTCCGGCTGAAATTCTTCTAATCAAGAAAATTCATTTCCAGGGTCTTGGACCTTGACGTCCGGATGTATGTGATAAACTGGAAATGGTTGGGAGAAAGTATGTGGATAAAATCTACCCTGCGTGCTAGCGGGGTGCGGTATTTGGACATTTCACGACAGCTTTTTCTACAATGTTTATGTGTTAATGTTGATAACTATAACGCACAGGTATTTTACATCTCTCTAAACATGAACTCTAGATATGCCTTTTAAAAAACACTTCCTTTAAATGCTGTCGTAGATCCTGTTGGAGTATCTCTGACTGTAACACTGCATGTTTGGTAGAACCCAGTTTCTAGCACCGCTCTCTACGTCAGGAATTTCACGCTTTCATTTTTCATCTTTCCTGAATTCATCACCCAGCTGAATTTAGAGGCCTGGGTTGCAGGTAAATCCACCTTCTCAAGACTCAAAGGCTTTTAGGTCTCACGAAAACAACTGAAATTTTCCACCTCTGCCCCCGGGACCCCCAGCCTGGGTGCCTTTGTCAGGTCAGCATTTTGGGTTCCAGGCCTGAGACAGCTCGTGACTCCAAGGCTGTGGCCACCAGCTGATGTTCCTGTAAGTTCCCAAGAAAACGTCAACAACCGCTCTAATTCTGCATGCACACGCGTTTGGCGTATGCGTGAAAGGGGCAAGCAGGCGTACTTTCTAGAACAGTCCAAGTGCTTTCATTTAAGAATAAAACAGTCTGTCACTGTTTTTGATGAAGCCAATGGACTCTGCTGCCATCGTGTTGATGCGGCCTCCGTCACCCACCGCGGAAGCCACCCTGGAACTGCAGGCCGTCTGCAGACATTTCTATTTGACTTTGCATTTTCATTCTACTTCTGAAGAGACACAAATCGTTTCAAAGTCTAATAACTTTTATGATCTCACTTTCTATCATGGCCCTTTAATTCTTCTTCTTTTTCTTGGAGACCAGGTCTCACTATTTTTGCCCACGGAACCGCAGGCTTTCGTTGCCCAGGGTACCACAGACTCAAGCAATCCCCAGCCTCAGCTTCCCAGGTAGCTGAGACTACAGGTGCACGCCACCACGCCCAGCTGTTTTTTGGAACTAGGTCTCACTACCGGCCCTAGGTGGAACTCGAACCGTGATCCCTAGCCCCGGCCGCTTCATAGGCTGAAGCTTACAGGCACGAGCCACCGTGCCCGGCCTTAATTCTTCTTTGTAATATAGACAGACAGGTCAACGTATAGCCATATATATTTAAATGAACAAGTTTTTAAAATGTGAGTCTGGGGAGCTGCTATAACAACCACTGGAATAGGCGCTTGGCCAACACCACCTAATAGGCCATATACATTTTACTGCCATTGTTAAAGTCAACAAAGACAACCCTTGGCCAAAATCAATGGGGAGTTTTACAGCTGGTTTAACTTGCGACAATAAATACATGACATTGCTGGTGTTTTCAAACAGCTGCAGACGTAGACAAAGGGAGTTTCGTGACACCCGTTTGCTGAAGTGTTTTGAGTTTTAAATCAAAGATTGCAATGACCCAGATCACAGGGAAAGCAAGCACCTGGCGGCTTCGAGCTTGGCAGTTTTGGTAAAAGCAGAGATTTGAGGAATTTGAATTTAAAGAGGAAAGGCCCCCCAGCCCCTGGAGGCACCCATGTTCTCGTGGGGCTCTGGAGGGCTAAGCTTCCTTTTGGGTTGGGCTCACCCCAAGCCTGTCCCAGTGGGAGAGACGCGTGTCTTTTCTGGCTAAGGGGATGGCTGTGGGAAGAAGGAAGGGGAAGAGAACCTGCGTTCCAGGGGAGGCAGGGGAGGGGTTCCCTCTGGTTGTATAGCCCCCCTCATCCCCGGAGTCCAAGCCATGCGCCCCAAGCCTGTGGCTGGCCGTGCTGGGGCAGGGGTGTAGGGCCCCACCTCGCGAGCCTCCGTGTGTGACACAGCCTTGGGGTGGGGAGGCTGACGAGACACGTCTGTGACCAGCTCCCTCTTCTTTTCGCCTCATGTTCATTAGCCTCCAGACCCAGTGAGTCCAGGGTGTGGCTCAGAAACCCGGGTGCAGCCCGGCTCCCTGGAAAGTCTGCTGCAGAGGGTCACGAAGCCACCCTTTGAGACGCAGGTGTCACAGGAGAGATGGCGGACTGTGGCCTTAGAGAGACCCCCACCCCCCCACCGAGTGTGGAACTTGGACACAGGTCAACCTCTGCCAGCCATGGCATCTTCTTCGCCTGAGCCATCGACTCGTCAGCCGCTGGTGGCCGAGCGAGTCGTGCAAGGGACCGAGGATGCCCAGCACACAGCGGCTCCCTTTGGTCCTGTTAGGGCCCAGTTTTCCAGGCGCCCCCCCCCCCTTTCTCCGCGCGGGGAGCGTGCCACTCGCACTGCGTTCGCTCTGCCGAGTAGCTCCACAGCGTGTTTGAATAGAAGTTCCGGGCAGTGGTCAGAAGCGGTGAGAAGGAGGCCAGGGGAGGGGGCCTCGGTCAGCACCGAGCCGGCATCCTGACACGCGCGCAGACGCTCACCTACAAACCAGGCCAGGCTCACCCCCTTCCCTGTCCCCGCGACGCCCGGGCAGGTGCCAGGGCCTGGGCGTCCCTCTCTCAGGTCCAGCTCGGACGGTCGTCCCGAAGCTCCCGGTGCCCTGGTCTCCCGTGAACGTGCAGCGAGGACCGCCGGCACGGAGGCTGCCCACGTCTCACCTGAGCGCCTTCATCCCCACCCCCCAGGTCAGCATCCGCCCGCGCTCGGTCAAGGCCGCCGTCCTTCTCTCTTCTGGAACCCGGCAGAGACCCCGGGCGTGGGGTGCAGCCGGGCAGCTGGGCTGTCACCCCAGGTCCTGACGCCGTCTCCCGGTCCGTCCCTGCCTCGGCCTGGGTCCCTCCCACGCACAGCCTGGAGCAGGCCATGTCCGGGGAGCGGCCACGCTCGGGGCAAGAACGCCCTACGAGCCGCCCTTTGCTTGGGCAGCCTGCATGCCACCTCCCGGGACTCCCCAGGCGCCCTCTGAAAGGCCCCCCACAGCCACTGCCTGGGGCAGAAGCCGCTGGGCACCTTCCCAGCTCCTGTGGGGTGCACAGGCGAGGGCCCCCCCAGCGTGACCCTCCTCCGGGGTGGATGGAGGAGCCTGGAGACAGGGATGGAGGGGCAGACGGGTGCGATCTGTCTCCCCGTCCCCCCCCACCAGCTCTAGGCGCTCCCATGGCCCGGGTGGGAGGCCTGGAGCTTGTGGGCCCTGAGCTTTGTGTTTGCGGGTCTGAGCCTGGGGTGACCGTCAGCGCCCCTGGCAAACGCTGCTCTGCTCCTCCCAGTCGGAGCTCCCCCCCCCCCGCCCCGCCCTGCAGAGAGGGCGGGAACAGGAGCGCGAGCTGGCCAGCGGCGCTGGGGATGGTCACTGAGCCCCGGGACTCGCAGCTGACCTCAGCCCTGGGGGACCCGCGCGTCCCCTCCGGTTCTCCTTTCCATGAGGACGACCTTGACCTTGTTAAAAGCTGCAAACCACAGGCCCCGCCTCCTCTCCCGAAGAGCAGGAACAAACAAGGGCAAATCAAAACCTGCCCAGGAGCTGAGGCGCCGTCCGCAGCGGCGTGGGGCTCAGTGAGCACGTGCTGTGGGGGAGGGACCCAACGCGCAGGTGGTTTCCCGCGTGGGTACAAGCGGGGCTTGACTTCCAGCGAGAGGCTGGACGTCCCGCGCACGGAGGCGCCTCCACCAGTGTCTCTGACCGACGCGGAAGGTCTCAGTTGAACTAACCGAGTGGCTCTGAGCACGAGAGCTTGAAGAGCCGCACGGTTAGCGTTAGTTCACGGCCGCTCACCGGCGGGGAGGGCCACGTGGAGCTGCTGGCTCCCTTCCCGGCCCGAGCTCGAAGGTGCCAAAGATGGAAAAGGAAGCCGCATGGCTTTGCAGAGGAAAATACGGCCCTTGCGGACCCCTGGGGACTCCGTCGGAGCCGCGACCTGTTTTCCGGAGAGCGGGGCGGAGGCGGAGAGGGAGCAGATGGGGCGGAGGGTGGGGGCGGGGGGGCTGTGGCTTCGTCCCCTTGCTGCACTGCTGTGAGTGGCCTGTCCATCTCCCATTTTCTGCTCGGGACAGAAACCACCGTCCAGCTCCGGGTGTGGGGGGCACCCCTGGGACAGCGGAGGGCGCCCCGGTGGCCCCTCATCACGGAGGCTGGGTGGCAAGGGGACGCGTGTGTGAGGGCCTGTGTCAGGGGCAGCAGATGGGCGGCAGGTCCGGGCTTCTCTCCGCGGCTCAGCCTGCGGGCACCTCCCTCCGTGCAGCCGCGGGGGAGAGGACAAGCCAGGACCTTGGTGCCACTCCAGGTGAAAACCGCCTTTTCAGGAGGCTGATGCTCCCAAGGGGGTAGGAGTCCCGTGGCAAATGAGCTGGAGGCCTCGGGAGGTCCCCAAGCAAAAAGAATAGGGAGAAACAGACAAGGGAAACCCGAGAACAGGCGCAGCGTGTGTCAGACTGACAGAGCAGGAAGACAGATCGGAATTAAGGTGGGGGGGTGGGGGAGGGTGTGCAGGAAGGGGCGGGACAACCTCAGACCTGATGGAGGGACGGAGGGGTGCCCCTGTGCAGGTGTGGGGCGCACCCCAAATCACAGAGCTACGCTAATGACGGGCAGATGAATGCCATTTACAAGGAAAAACTAAGCGAAGAGTGGCTACTGGCCTTGTGAAGTGGGAAGGTAAAGGGCTGGGAAAGATCCAAGTTAGACAGCGTGTGTGGGGAGCTGCAGCAATGCAAACGGCTGATCAGACAGAAGGAGGCATGGAAGAGCAGGTGAGCAGCATCCTGGTGAGCTAGAGAAGCGGACTGAGGAAATGCCCCAGAGGGATATTTTGGAAGGGGAAGAGGGTGAAGGATGAAGCAGGGAGGTGGGAAGACGGGCTGATGAGCTGCCCAGAGCAGGTGCGGGAGACGCCTCTGAGAAAAGCCAAGGGACGTGAAAAGAGCGCCATTTCCTAAAGTGAAAAGGCAAATGTCTCCGCCCGCAAATGCTGGTGGGCTGCGGTTGTGAAGAGGGGGAACCCCACACACCTGTCATTTAAGGCCATCGCAAATCCGAAAGGCCAGGCCTTCGAGGCAGGAAGCCCTGATGGAGCTGGGTGATAAGGACCGGATTGACCAGCTTCCAGCAGGAGCCCTGGGGACCAGACACTCTCACAGCAGCTAAGTTCTAATTCTGCGTGCGGGAGGGCAGGGCAGAGAGATGCTCGGACACAGGGGGTCAGGGAGCTTATTTCTCAGCGTTTCTTTGCAGACACCTCCGGAAGATATACTTCAGCAGAAGACGAATTAATCCAGCGGCCTATGGCAAACCTTGTGGGAAATAAGGGCGAGTGAAGAGCAGGTGAAAGGAAGCAGCAGGGAGAATGTATTGGCATCTGGAAATCAAGATGTAACACAGAAGAG
>PVHY01027870.1:0-15802 GCA_004024945.1 Uropsilus gracilis | reverse complement strand
AAAAAAAAAAAAATATATCAACACAAGAGCAATTTTCAGCAAAGGGTTTTTTTAAGACACACTTTTAACTTCCCTATCTTGCTGGAAAAGGCAATTCAGAAGGAAACTGTGAGGGCTCTTTAAATGTCAATTGTAATGCTGGCCCTGAGCAGCTGTTAAAATTTAATTGCAGCTTTAAAAAGCCAAAGGGTAATCCTTTAAGGGGCCAGAAGAGAAAAGGCACTGGGAGTTCAAATGGAAAAATATGTCTGATATAGCATTAAAACACAAAGCAGGATACACAATAGGACACACACACACACACACACACACGACAAGCACATAGCACACAGCGCAGCGTGCGCCCTAACAGTGGAAGGCATGTTCATGCAGAGAGGGCTGGAGGGGACATCGAACAGGCTGGGAAGGAGAGCGAGCGAGCACAGCGCTAATCTGTTACCAGCCTTTGCTGGAATCTGTTACCAGCTTTTGCTGGTTACCATGATGAGTCGATGTTTCTGGTTTTGCTCCACTTACACAAGCTGAAAGTCTAAGTCCAGGGGAGTGGCCTGAGTCCCAAGCACCTGAGGCCATGGAGAATGGTTGACCAAAGGAAAACATGCTGTATGCTCTTCAGAGCTGGGGCTAAGGCTCAGGGCTTCTTACTGATTCTTTTCTGTATGTGATACACTTTCTGCACAGTGTAAGTATTACTTCCACCATCAGGAAGAAATGGGTCCTAGTGACATGGTATGTAGGGGTCAAGGAAGGAGAAGGTTGACCAATCTGCCGCTTGCTTCCTTGAAACCCCCCTCCTGCTTTCTTCAGTCTCAACATGACTAGGTTCTTCTTTAGCACCTCTGGGAGCAAGTGCACCCAAGGCCAGTAGTGTTCTACATCTCTCTGACATGCATTATTTATGTGACTTAGGCAGAGCAGGAAAAGTCTTTGCCCCTTTTATAGTCAGGGAAATTCAGACCAGAAAACAGACCTACATACTATCCAATAGCTACCATGGTTCATCAATCTAAGAAGTTCTTTTTGTATGTCAACACATCTGAAGTGGGACACACCCTTTAATCATAACTAATCATACAGCTTGTTAGTTGATATTCCCCCAGACTGACTCACAGAGATTCCATGCAAAAAGATCAATGTTAGACAGTAAGCAAAGAGCTCTTGCCTAAAGCAACAAAACAACTTTACTGGTACAGAGGCTACTTGAGCCGTTATTCTCACCCCCATACTACTTTGGACCTAACTGAACAGTACCTAGGAAACTCCATCTCAGGGCCAGGCATTTTGGCTCTTTCTTCCTTTTTGGTTAAATTCCCAGAAAAAACTCACCCAAAGCCCCTACCCTGTGGCCTGTGCTATACTCACTGCAGGCGGAAGATGGCAGTCAGCCAGGGGCAGCATCCCTGAAAACAGAGATCAGGGATGAGCTTGCAGTAATACGGCCTTCAGGGGCATATATGCATATATAATCATTCTTTTTGACATTAAATAACCATCCATCCTCCTATTGTATCAAAATAGCTTATCTGTCCCCAATTCAGAAGTTACCCCCTTTGTCCCAAACATATCAGAGCAAGAACACTCCTAGTTCTTCACATTCCACCCTATGCCTGGAGTCACTGTGAAAACCTCTCAAGTGTTAACAATGTGTAGAATCACACATGCTCAAGGATCCAAACATGACACTTGAGTCAAGAGCTCACGGCAGCTCTACAGAAATGGACCTTGGCTTCTGATTGCTCCAAAATGACTGAATGAAACTTGGGACAAAAGAGAGGAAACAAACCTAATCAATTGAATTGTTCCCTAGAGTGGAAATCAGAGAGGGAAAAACAGGGTTTTTAAGTTTGATTGTCCCTAAATCTCTTAAACTTAATATTCCCGAAAGCTGGACAACTACTTGCTGGGAAAGACAAATATCTGCTCATCAATTACTAAACATCTACTGGGTGTGAGGTGGCAGGGAACAGGGCTGGACAAGCCAATGTTTCTGTCCACAGGTGGCTCATAAGCTTGCAGGCAAGTCAATTATTAACTATCACACGAGCCTAAGCATGAAAACAGAGACCAGGGCTGGGACTGCAAGGGACTCCATGGCTCTCTGCCTGAGAGTTAATCAAGTCTCATGATTCCTGGTCATTCAACTGCCTCTTTCCTGTGGTATCTTCAAAGATGAGGGGTCTTTTTGGGTACAGATCTGGTCTGCGTTAATGACTGACTAAGAGTACAACAGTGGCCCCCATTCATTTCTGCTTGTCCCTGCTCCATACCACACTTCCCATCCTAGTTAAGACCTGTACTGTCCCTTAGGTACCTACCAGGTCACTTTCAAAGTCATGTTGCCCTGAAGAGGAAGATGACAGTCTCTGGAATCTTGAATCACTAGAAAGACAAAGGGAAAATTCTTTCAAAACATCTAAACACTTACCTCAACCATATTGCTGCTTCTTAGAGCTTGGGACCAAAGCTACCAGCCCTCAAAACAGAGATAAAATACAACTCACCTATGAAAAATATACAGGGCATCAATGACCATTCTTAAGTTTGGGAAGACGTAAAAAACTATGTTATGTGGGATGAATAACACACAGTAAGACCACCCCAAGGCCCATGCCCTTGAACCTCAATAGAGTAATTGTTCGTTCTAAAGCGACTTCAAATTGTTACCAATATAGCAAACAAAACTTGGAAAAGGTATACTATATTTTATTAAGTGAAAGACATCATTGATCATAAGGGGGATACTTACTCAAGAAACCAGTAAGAAAGAAAAATCGCTGCCAATAAAATTAGAACCACCACTGATAATAAGTCACATATCAATTTCAGAAATTGTCAAAGTATATTTTCACCTTGATTAACTATGACATTTTATAATGCATCATTTTAATCAGATTCTTCTATGTAGCCTATAAAAAAATGCCCCACGCATATGAATGGGAGGTTTTTACTTCTCTCTGATTTCCCTATACTTGCTCTACCCTCCTACTTTTGATTGACGTGATGAAACTTAACTTTCAAAGCCTTCATAGAATACTGTCTCATTTGACCTGCACCGTAGCCCTGTGGGGAAGAGGGGGCAGAAGGAAACAAACCCCAGCAAGTCTGGGAATCTGAGCAGGACCACACAGCCTGGAAAGAGTCAGGGTCCCCCAGGACTCTTTTCTAATGCAGCCAAGTGTGTGATCTCTCCTACGAGTGACTGTGCTGAAAATGCATCAGTTGTCTCAAAAGCTTCCCCCCACATGACCTAAAGTCGTGTAGCTGAGACAAGAGGCTCCACCACCTTATCCTATGGTTCACAACTACCCACAAGGCTCCCAGAGCAGAGCCCAGGGGGAAGGCAGGGGCATTTACAGACATTCCTCCTCTTCCTCCCAATTGCTAAAACATGCCCTTCCCACACAGGCCATATTTTACCAACTGCTGCCTTGGTGCAGTGAACACCCAGGAGGTTTGGGTGGGGCAGCTTGGGTAAGGGCATATGTTTTTCCCACTCACTTCCTACTGCTCCATCTGACGCAAGATCCGGGGGTGTGGACTGGAGCTGGAAATTCCAGTTGAGCAAATCTAGAATACATTCTCCCCTTCAGGTAAGTAAACAGAGCACCAACAGAGCCCAGGATGGAACCAGGAGGGCATGAGGTCTAGTCAAGGAACTCTGCTTTGCAGCAGACTCATCATGCAGCAGAGTCAAGCAGACTCACTGACCCAGAAGGAAGACAATTCACGTACTGCCCCACTGACCCCACCTCGCCTCATCTGCAACCCTGAACTGACCAATCTCAAAAATGAGACATTTAAACATATTCAAGATGTGAAAGGAAAATGACACCCTCTTCTGTAGACAATGAAAGTTCTAAGTGTCTAAAACCACTAGATTTCCACAGCCTGACTCTAACAGACTCATGGTCATGTCCCAGGCAGAAGCCTCAGAAGAGAGCTGGGTGTTTGGGCCCAGATTTTCTCACTGGCTCAAGGGAGGTATGGAGGCTGACACATCTGTGGTGCAGGGCAAGAACAGGGCTTCCAGTACAGACCTGGCAGGAGCACTCAGTGCATATACCCTGCTGTCAGTGTCACATGTGTGAGCTGTCTGGTAGGCTTCACAAGCCCCAGCCTACCCCAGTCTCTCTTTCTCTCAGTCTCTCTCTCTCTCTCTCTCTCTTTCTCTCTCTCTCTCTCTCTCTCTCTCTCTCTCACACACACACACACACACACACACACACATTCATTTAAGGTGAAACATTTTTACCTGCCTGCTTCTGACACCAGGGCAATGCGGCCATAATCCCAGAATCTTCTTCTTATGATGGAAAACATCAATATTAAAAACTAAAAATAGGAAAGAAACCAAGTAAAAGCACATTGGATGTCTTTTAATGAGAAGAGACAGCTATCTTTCAGGGCAAAACCTGCCTCAGGGGCCAGAAGGACCTTGAAGACTATCCAGACACAGGCAGAACTGAGCTCCCCAAGACCACACATTCAGTGGCTGGACGCTCAGAGGCCATCCACCAGCTCGATCCCCCATCACCTATGCTCAAGTCACAGCACAGACACCACACTAGACAAGCACATTGCCTCCAGCAACCTCCTTCTGGAGACCAGCTCCCTTCTCCCCTTTATGTAATCATAGAACCAAGGTAGCAGAGCACCCCCAAGCTGAACCAGAGTGCTCAGATCTTTACTTTGAACTTAGTACTCCTGGAGGCAAGTCCTGGAACCTGGGGATGGCTGGACCCATGGATGACCTGGTGCCCTGGCTGGCTAGAACTTCCAAAGCTGGGGTTTTCAGCAGGTCTATGTGCCCAACTGCAACAAGCAGGCAGGGGAAGAGAACAAAAGGTCTCTCTAAACCCCTTTTAGAAGAAATCATATTAGCAGAAAGAAGTCAGAAAGAAAAAGAAATGAAATGGTTTCACTAGTATATGGGATACAGGAAAAACAAGCAAAAGGCCAGGAGAAAAAGTCAAATCAAGAACCAAACTAAAGTAAACAACTGGGGGGGGGGGATGGGAGGGAATGGTTAGTTAGGTAGGGAAGGAGGTGGGTGATCCCCGGGGAAAACAAAGATGTAAAATAAATATATATAAAAATTAATTTAAATAAATAATAAACTCCTTTTAGTTCAAAAGCTGTACATTTGAGATGCCTCCTCCTTCCATCCCCAGTCACCTTAGAAATTTCTCTGACCAGCCAAGCATGGTGGCGCATGCCTGTAGGCAGCAGCCTAGGAAGCCGCGGCCAGGGCCAGGAATCGCAGTTCGAGTCCCACCAGAGGCACGTAGTGAAACCTAGTTCCAAAAAAATATAGCTGGGTGTGGTGATGCGTACCTGTAATCCCAGCTACCTGGGAAGCTGAGGCTGGGGATTACTTGAGTCTGTGGTACTCCAGGCAATGTGAACCTGCGGTTCCACAGGTAAAAATAGCAAGACCTAGTCTCAAAAAAAAAAAAAAAATTTCTCTGACCAGTTCCCACTTCTCTCCCCTTCATGGATATAGTTCCCACCTCCAAGCTTCAGGGAGGAAAAGAGCTTCCCCTGCTTGGCCTAGTCAGAAACTGAAGCTTTAAATGTTGGTCTTGCTTTTCAAAAGGAAATCCAGAGGGCTTGGACCCCAAAGGGGCTGTGTTGCTGAGGCATTTTCTTGAGGTGGAGGGGGAAGTTGGTAACCGGCTTTCTAAGGCAGGTGAGTCAAACAGGATAATAACCATAAAGAGTGGTCAGCAGAGCACCTGCCATCTCTGCTACTCCCCCCATTCCTCCTTTCTTGGTTCCTGTGGTACGGATATTTCCCAAAGGCCTTGTTTTCCAGTTCCTTCTGCTGCTTATGTGCTTCCTTCCCCCCATTAACAACTTCCCACAAAAAATACATCTTATACCCCACTCCCTACCCCTGCTGCCACCTCTAACATACTCCTCTGGAAAGTGACTTTCTTTAATCAACTATGTTCTAGACATAACCACTAGGCCCTCTTGGGTCCCTGCCCTCCCTTCCTCTCCACACCTCTCACTTTGGCCCAAACTCCCCCCCTTCCTGAAAATACTGGATTACAGAGTCAGGGTCACCCTCCCCCATGAATGCTACAACCCTCAAGTCCATCACTACATCCCTGCCAACCCCTCTTACTAAGGCTGCCCTATGTGACAGTGTTCTCAAGCTATAAATGGGTCTGAGCTGCCAGACATAGGGAATTTGGCACTTAAAGAGTCCTTTTTCTTTCTTTCTTTTTTTTTTTTTTTTTTTAGACTAGGTCTCGCTATTTTTGCCAGTGGAACCACAGGCTCATGTTGCCCAGGGTACCAGACTCAAGCAATCCCCAGCCTCAGCTTCCCAGGTAGCTGGGATTACAGGCGTGCACCACCACGCCCAGCTATTTTTTTGGAACTAGGTCTCACAACGTTGCCCTAAGCAGGACTCAAACTACGACCCCTGGTCCCAGCCGCGTCTTTTGAAGCTAGCACCTACAGGCATGCGCCACCATGCCCGGCCTTAAAGAGCCCTTTTTCAAGGAAGCAAGATGAGCAGCATGCACACAGTTCGCACATCAGCCTATAAAGGACCAATGATCCAGTGCATCCCGATCTTAATCCCGATCTTAATCCCAGGATTAACCAGCGTTCAGTGAGAATAACCCTGAAACCCTAAAAGGAGAGGGAGAACTTCTGGACCTCTTCCAATGAACATTTTTTTTAAATTTTAATTTATTTTATATATAAATTTCACAACATTGTAATTCCAGGGGTTTATCCCCCCCTCCCCTCCCTTCCCCCCCCCTTTTCCCTTCTGCTCAAAGTTGTGCACTTCAGTTTGGTGCTTAGCTTGTTTTAAATTTTCCTCAAGTCTTTTGTTTATTTTTTCACTATATCCCATACATTAGTGAAACCATTTGGTTTCTGTCTTTTTCTTTATGACTTGTTTCTGCTAATATGATTTATAAATTTGTCAAATTTGTCATTTTTAATTGATGAGTAATAGTCCACTTTGTATATGTACCACATTTTTTTCATCCAGTCATCTGTTTTGGGGCATTTAGGTTGCTTCCATGACCTTGCCAATGAACATTTTTTTGTCAGCAAACATATTTGACACCTTCCTCTTTCTCTTGGGGACGAGAGGGTCCTCATGCTGCTAACTCCCGCTCCCCAACCAAATCCTAGTCTCTGTTCCAAAGCAGTACAAGGGGATCTCCTCCCTTCACCCCTCTTCCCCACAGACCCCAAAGGTCTCTGTTACATGCCAGGAGAATCACCAAGAGGGACAACTGTCCCATGGGCTCGTGTGACGAGAAGATGCCCCTTCAGCCCAGCCAATGTTGAGCCAGCAAAGGGAAGAAAAATGGCAGGAAAATTGGAAGAAAAATGAGGGGAGGGAGAGCTCTGGGAACAAGGAGGCAGACATTAAAGTAAAAGCACCTATCAGATTCAGTTTTGATAAGGCATGCCTTTTCTGGTTTTCTCCTCTTTTCCACGTATGATTTTTAAAAGGCCCAGTATCCCAGTTAAGGGTGCAAGGAGACATTTATAAGCTGTGAATTACAACTGCTCTTATTCTAATTCACACTCTTCTATCACATCTTGCATCCCTGTGGACCAACCCTTCCCAAAGGACTCAAAGACAGGACAGGCTAATAACCCTGCTAAAGGTAAAAATCAAAGGCACAGTGGTGTGTATCCTTTGCATACTCCTAAACCCCCTTAGATACAGACCTCTATCTTAGAGAGAAACCTGAAGCCCAAACAAACTGTAATACACTCAAGGTCACAGAGACATCTCACTTGAGTTTCCCAGCAGGTCCTGAGTGGGGAGCTAAACAAGAGAATAGCTGAGGCGTAGAGGGAATATGATTCATAAAGGGTCTTACCAGGAAGCAGCTGACATCTATGAGTAGCACAGTGGGGACACCACCAAAGGTGACCCCCTGGAGCACGGTGCTGTTTCTGGCCGAGTTGTAGCAGTAGATGTCGCTGGGCTCATCCCCGATGCCCAGGCCCTCTCGGATGGACACAGTCTTGGGCTGCCACAGCTCCAGGAAGGAGGAGTTGCTCATTGTGCCCATTGTGTGGTCCTGGAGAACAGGACCAGGCAGCTGGTCAGGGCTCAAACTCTCATGCTGAGTCCCCAACCAGCACAGGCAGAGTCAAAGGAGGGATTTTCCCTCAGCAACTGATAGGTTCAAGGAGCCAGCAGCAGAGTCAGGGAGAGCAGAACACCAGAGCTTCATGGGCCTGGGAGAGTCTACAGAGAATAGCTCCATTGTGGAATAGTCCTGAGGGTCAGATGGATGGGGCAGGTGGCTCATCCAGGGCATAGTAGCAGCTTCCAGAGGGTGGACAGACAGGTGGGGACAGACAGAGTGGCACGCATGTGAACAGGAGCTCTGCAGCTGCCTGCTTGAAAGGTGCAGAAGTTCTTCCAGTCTCAGGACCATGGCTAGAAAGTCACTGCTGTGGGGGGCACTGTGAGATGGAGAATAGATAGGGGCAAGGGAGGAAGGGAGACAAAAGCAGAGTGAAGAAAAGGGCAGCAATTAAAAAAAAACAAAAAACAAAGGAATAGCCAACACAGCCAAGTGGATTGAGACCTGGTTCCCACCGTTCACAGGACCTCACAAACAGCCCAGTCCATATACGTGGAAACAGGCTCAAAGTTTAATAATCTGCCCCAAGATTAACTGGCTTGTCAGCTCAGAATGGTGCCACAACAGTCTCCAGACTCTTCCTACACACATGCTCCCTCTTCAGTGGTTGCCACACTCATGTCAGTTCAGTGAGAGAAAAGGGCAGGAAGCAGCAGCTAGAGAGGAAGGGAGGCAAGAACTGTGATGAAAGAACCAGAGGGGTGGACTCGGTGGGGAGAGTTTCAGGGACCCCTCTAGGACCCCAGGTCACCCACTGGGTCCTTTGAGAGCTCCCCCAGTTCTGCCTCCCTGCTCCTCACTCCTGAGCACCTCTGGTCTAGCTGGAGGGCCCAGTACTTCCAAAGCAAACATTTCTCTGGCTGGTTGTTGACCTTTCCTTTCTGAGGTTTCTGGAACTGTGGTAAAGCGAATGGAAATCTCCAGAGCTTGTCTCCTAACACTTAAGGGCCCAGAGTCAGTGTCTAAGTTCTAGCCTGATTTTCACATTGTTTGTGGCTGCAGAGCCAAGAGAAATACTTAGAACACCCTTCCTTGAGCCCCCACTTGCTCAAATCTATGTAAACTGGATTTCCAGAGGATGTCTGCTCTTTCAACTTGTTATAAGGACAAAAATACTGGGGCTAAGAAAAAAAGGTACAGAGAACATGAACAGGCATTTAGATTAGCTGATAATGTTGGTGGGATAGAGGGAAAGATTCCCAATTCTGGCCCCTGGACTTGCTGACTGGGGCACACACACATGACAGAAATGCAGAAAGGGTTAAGTATGTGACAGGCGGAGGACATGGGAGGATTCTCCAGAAGGCTGAGTCACTTTTTCTCCCCTCCTAGAGACCTGGCAGCAATTTGAGTGTGTGGCTTCAGAGTCATGGCATCAGCGGCTCTGGGCAGAATGAGGAAGGCGACTTCTGGGAAACAGATGGTCTTAGTTTCACTCCTTTAAACCCCACCCAGGGACACCACGCCAATGGAAAGCTGCTATGAGGCCAACGCCTGTCCCAGCTTCCAGTCCCCACACTTACCAGATGCCAGGGGAAGGAAGGAGAGTGGATCAGTCTCGTGGAGATGTCCTCAGTTGAAGCTGGTTCCCGGGAAGGCAAAGACTGCTCTGGTCACCTCCCAAGTGGCCTTGGGTGTGCCACTCATTTCCTGAAGGGCTTTCCAACCAGCCTTCAAGCTCTCCCTGAAGGAATCACAGATGGCTAATCAGGGAACTGCCTTTCTCCAGCTGAGGGGTTCTAGCCTAGAACCCTTGAGCATCACCCCATTCCACATTCATATCTACCAAAATATTGCTGAACTCAGAAGCTTAGCTGGAACCTTTGCTGGTTCCACCTGCTCCGGCTTTCTCCAACTACCAGACTGCCTCCCCATTCACTCTTCTCTGAGTCTAGGTCTCCCTGCTCCTCTCTCCTCAGCTAGCATCACCTGAGGCTGCTGCCTCTCCCCCTTCTTCAGTGGCTCAGGAACCTGCTGGGACCAGGGCAAGATACTTCACCACAGAAGCACAAGCGGCAGCTACTAGACAAGCTTCCTAAGGTCCCCCAGGGGTGAGAATCAGGAAAAAGAAATGCTACAGAATAAACAGGAAGACTTGAAAAGACTGAAATGCGAAGTGGAAAGAGAAAAACATCTGCATGAAATGTTCATAAAGGGAGCATTGTCCCTAGGAGAAGAGAGGCTACTCTGGTGCTGGGGCAGAGAGGGAGAGACAGCCCTCACCAATGCTGATTGATGCCAACTGAGAAGAGCAGGGGCCCCCAGGAGGAAGGAACTCACAGTCTCTTCTCATTCAGCCCAGTTACTCTCCAAGTCACTTTCTGTGGGCCAAACAGGATGGTTTTACAAACTTTGATAAAAACTCAGTGACCACACCAGCCTGGGATGGAGTCTTAGCACTCCCCAGTGGGTATCCTCTATATTGTCTGCCCCCTCTAAGTGAAGCACCCAGGTTAAGGGGACTTTGAGGGCCTCCAGTCTCAGACCTCTTGACTCACCTGTAGTGTGTCTCTGCCTATCACAAATGTCAAGTTCAAGTTCTGCAGAGACTCTGTGGTCCCTCTAAAGCCAGCCCCTCTGTACTCCTTGATCAGGTGAGCTCCAGAGGGCAGCCAGACACACCCACCACAATAGCTATACCAGACTAAGGAAGAGAGATGAGAGGGGACCCACAGTGCTGGGCAGGGGCCAGACCAGCGAGTAGGCACTGTGCCTCAATGAGTCCTGCTCATCCGTAGTATCTCATCATCTGGCATTCATAGATATGCAGATGGAATGTCTGGCACTGACCTATGCCTTCCACAGAGTTCTATCAGCATCAGCTCATTCCTATATAAGGATAGAAAAGTCAAGATTATGGCTGAAACCAGGAGCCAGAGGAGCAGCAGGTGATCTCAGACCTACCAGCTCGAAGTTCAACCTATATGTCTTACTTTAGCTGAACCCACCAGCTGGTCCCAAACTTGCCAAAGTAAACCACCAACTCTAACCCATGCCCACCTGACTTGGCACCTACAGCAAACTTCATGATCTCCATGCCTCCCTTCTAGAAATATTAGCAGAAGGCTACACAAAGTGTGTGTGAGCATTGTTGGTTCTGGCAAGAAGGTCCTACACAGGTGTTTTTATCATCACCAAAACCTCCACTTTTAAGATGATAACAAGACTACAAGTCACTCCAGTCCTTCTGTCACAAGAACTGATCTTCCAGATGTAGAAGGTGACACAGTCAACACAAGCTTCTTAAAGCAGCACCAAACAGAGCCCAGGAATCGGGGCAACTGCTCACCTCCTCAGACTTGAAGGTCACCAGGAAATGATACCATCCTGGTTACACTGCAGGTAGTGTAGCCTGCAGTTACACAAGTGGATCTGGATCTGGAGTTAGTGTCTCAGTGCCAAGTAGCCTAAGCAAGTAGTTTAACCACTTGGTGCCTTGGCTTCCTTCTCTATAAAACAGGGGTAATAACAGTAGCTTCGCTGGGTTCTGGTTGACAGGCCTCTGGGAGACACACAACAGAGACAATGCCCAGGGCCTATCTCTGGATAGCACTCAAAAACTGTTTGCTTTTAAGTCACCCCTCCAGCTACTCAAAAACACAAAAGCAAGACCCCATCTGAGACTTTTTTCTGTTAGAGCCCAATGAACAGCCAAGAGACCTATGCCTCAAGACTAAACAAACAGGGAGGCCTCAGCTTCTGCTCACATCTACCTGAAGGCAGAAGTCACAGCACTGACAGGTGGGGATGGAGCTGAGCATGAGCAAGACATCCCCAACGTGCAGTTATAGCGCTACAGGATCTGGGGCTTCAGAAAGGTCACCCCATGTTCTCACAACCCCTTGTGTGGCCATTTGGATGGGTGAGGACAATCCATAGGCTTAAACTCAAATCCTCAACATTGTAGGGGCCAGTGAGTAGCCTCTCGGATCAGTGGGAAGCTGGGAGTTCATTTGGCTGAACAGTCTGTCAACTGCAGCCCCTGAGGACAAGGCCTTAGGCTGAAAGGTAAGGCTGCCACAGGGTCTCAGGTAGCCAGCCTTATCAGGTACAGGCACTGTGGCTTTTGTTTGTCTGGGGGTTGGTGCTTGTTTATGTTTGTGTTCCTTTTGTTTTTCTGGTGTCTTAGCAGAGTTGTTCTTGTCCTACCCCCCAACCCCCAACCCCCAACCCCAAGCTTCCCTTCTCAGGACTCCACAGGGCTGAATGGAGGGAGCAGAGGAAGAGCCCCAAGACGGTTTATACCTTCCCAAACACAGGTGACTCTGTGAGTGGTTTATACCTTCCCAAACACAGGTGACTCTGTGAGTGGCCCTTTCTCAGGCCTACCTGGCATACAGTCCAAGAAGGAAGAGTCCAGGCAGCTAAGCTCCAGTTTAAGTTGGAAGTTCAGACTCCAACTGACAAATCCGCAGAGGGATGGGAAAAGGGAGGGATCAGTCATAAAAGCAAAATCAAAAAACAAAACTGGATTCTGAGAGAAGTGAGGCCGAGGCCAGAAAAGCAGTCAGGAAGTCCGGAGCGGGGCGAGAATGGATCGGGGATGCTGTGACCCACTCCTCTTATCCACCTGGTCTACCCCTACATGGAAGTGGGGGGCTGAGGAGGCTAGAGCGCCGCGCCCCGGAACAGGTCACTTGACGTGGCACCCGGGCGCAGAACCCTGGCTCTCCACGTCCCGGGAAAAGCGAAGGGCTACCTTCCCACCCTCGCCCCGAAGCCCCTCCACTTTACCTGAGGCGGTCGCCTGGCGTGACTGGCGCGGCTCCACAGGGCGGGGCGGTAGTCTGGCTCCACCTGGGCGGGCGGGCGGGGCGGTGTCCCGACCACTTAAAAGTTACGAAGTGCAACTCAGGCGCTTCCTGCACATGCGCAGAGCTGCACCCGCAGCTTGCCGGATTTGGCGCCTCCATCCGCCCTGATATCCGCCGGCGCCCTAGGCGGTGCGCCTGGCCGCGGTCCTCCGCCCTTGCCTGGCCCGAGGGTCACTGTGCGACTCGCTCAGCGCCTCCCGCGGCCTGTGGACCACATCGCGTCCGGGGGCCGGCAAAGCGCTTCCAGGGCCGATATCCCGCCTCAGCTACTGGCACGAACTCACATCCCGGACACCTTATGGAGATGTGGGTGGAGCTCTGGGAACACGCGGGAAAGGGCGCCTGTTTCCGCCTGCCTCGGTTTCCGCATCTGCAAACCTTCGTGATTCTGCAAACCTTCGCTATATTGCACTGAATTTCCTCGACTGACTCTTGAGTCGCCCGCGCGGGTTGGGCGGTCCACCCGTGCCTGGCGGTCCTCCGGCAGTCGTTGTCCACTGCCTGAGGCCGAAGCTCCCCTGGAACCTTGAAGCAGGACCCGTGAGAGCCCCGAGGGTCCTCCATTAGGCTCCAAACAGAGGTCGCAGTGTTTCCAGTGGCTCCCTGCGACCTGATACTGCCTGCCCCCAAGGGTTCCGTTTATGTCCCAGCTCGCTGAGCGCCTTTCCCCGGACCCGGTACTAGGGTATGTCTCATGCACTGCTGGCCTCTGTAACTGGACTGTACCCTTGCCGGGGGCGGCCGGGTGTGCACCCCGGTTCCCTGAGAATTGCGTTCCCAATGTAGTAGAAACACTACCTGCATGGTGCCTCCGCCGTGTCGGTAAAACTAAGGGGCTGAATCAAAGCTTTCACTCAGGGCCTTCCTAGCACTAACTAACCATTTGTAAATCCTGAACAGCTCTTCTTCACTCAGCTGTTTCACTGATCTCCCTTCCATTTCTGGGCTTTCCTCTATTTGTACTGATAAAGTGGGCTGGGATTGTCTCCTCCTGCTTCTCTGACAGTTCTGTCCCATCTGACTTCCTCCTGCCCCCACCCCCAGACCTCAGCCACCAGTTATTTCCTAGAGTTTGTCCTTGATCCAGGACTCAGCCCTCTGTATGTGTTCCCTCCGACTGCCAAGCGCCTGGCACCTGACCTCCAGTGAGTTACAGGGTATGGCCGGTTGAACTTCTTCCTCACTTCTCAGACTGACTGTACACTCTTCCCACCAGTCACCTGCCTGTCCTTCTGCAGACTCAGTTATTGGTACCACCACCTGCCTCATCTGTGAGATCAGGGGAAGCGCAAGCTTCTAACCCCAGTAATCAGAAATGGTGATGCCACTAACTGAAACAGCAAGACAGAAAGTTGGGATATTTCAGAGGGAAGGTTTTCTAAATTTGATTTTCAGTAAGTTAAGTTTATTTCAAAATCAAGAGGTCAGAAATGGATCAGATTGTGAGTTGAGATAACCACAACCCCTGTTGTGTATCTGGCAATGCATGGAGTGTTTATAAACAATGTTCCTTGAATTGCTATAGAAGTCAGGGGTTGTTCCCATATGACAGAGGTGTGGCAGATAACTGAATTTACAAGACAACTATGCTCTAAGCTATATATTTGATCCTATATCAAAGTCAATTTAAAAGTTTCTGTAACCTCACCTTTCCAAAATATTATATCCAACATTTTCAACAATTTGACACTCCATTCATCAGTCCCCAAGTCTAACCAAGTGACCCACATTCTTGTAGTGCTGATGTTTTGATTCACAGATTGTTTTATTTTGTAGCAAGTAGTACCAAAATAAAGCTCACTTGCTGTGTTCAGAAAGTGGAAATGTCAAGAATGACTAAAAACTTACTGCCTCAATCCCAAGAAAACAAGCATACTGGGATCTGAATGCATTCCAATCCAAGCTGTCTGTATTTCTTAACCAAGGCTTGACCAAATCTTGAGTTCTTCTTTTTTTCTAATCCCTGTAGAGCTTTCTGATCCTGTGAATTTGTATGGTTCAGTGTCAAACATAGAAATACAGAGTAGAACGTTGTTTCTTGGAAAATATCTGGATTAGGAATGCATCACACTGAACCTTGCCAAGAGGGGTAGCCCGATCCCCCCCATATCAAAGGGCTTAGCCTAGATCCACTGATAATACAAGGAAACAAACAAATTGGGGTTTCTGCATTTAGGTTATAAAATCTACACAGGTAAGTGCTTAGGACATAGTGCCATGGATAATAAAAATAGCCAAGACTGGGAGGGAGCTATTCAGTGGTAGCCAGGAAATCTTGGTCCTGGAAGTGAATATTAGGAAGTGGGCTGACAGGTTGAAGAAGCACATTCATTCAATGAACAGCACATTACCCACCAATGGTTCAATAGTTCCAATCCCCCGGTGCTCTAAAACACTGCAAACTCATGAAGCCAAGTCTCTCGGTGGCTGAACCCCACACCTATGGTTGCAGCTTCCTTGGCACCAGCGCCCCATCCCAGGCACAGCTGCATTTCTGTACCCTCATGTTGGGCAGGCTGACCACCTGGGGCCTGAATCTGTCCCCCTCCTTTACGCTGACAATCACAGGCAGTGAGGTTGTCTCCGAGGCGATGCACTGGCGAGGCCCCACAAAAGGCCAGCTGAAGGGCTGGGGCTCCGGGGGCTGTTGGCATGTGCCCACACATTCATAGGCCAGGAAACCCGGAGGCTCCAGCACCCAGTTCTCAGCCCACTTCATCCCCTGCAGGTCAATGTACATCTCCTGGCGGCAGCAGCGGGGGCCCTCACTCACAGGCACCTCAGCATCACAGTTGCCCCGGGCTCTGTGGGGACAGGGAGAGGCAGGGTCAGAGGTCAGCTGGGGTC